>ML677377.1:10996561-11036653 GCA_007922305.1 Dermatemys mawii
CGGATTGCATCCGACGAAGTGGGTATTAGCCCACGAAAGCTTATGCTCTAAAAAATTTTAGTTAGTCTTTAAGGTGCCACAGGACTCTTTGTCACTTCTGCAATTCCAGACTAACACGGCTACCCCTCTGATTCTTGACAAAGTTTTATATGTATTCTGTTACATGACAGGAGAATGAAATCACAAGGATAAGTGACGTGGAGATAAGCGATAATGCCCTACAGAACTATACTATCTATGACTTGTTAAATATATACATATAAATAAAAGAAGATATTTTCTTTTATAAACTACTCACAAGGCAATATTAAGATTTTCTGCCTGCTATTAGTCTTCTTCTGTTAAGTGCTGAGTGCTCCGCACTTAGCACAATAAGGCTGAACAGAAGGGTATGAAATATTTATTTATTTCAGCACAGTGTAAAACACCACATAAATGCAGATGTGAAAGAGAAAGTGAAAATGAGGTCCTTTCTGACCTTCATTATATTTTTATTGTTCATTATGTGTATGTAGGTCAAAAGACAGTGGGAAGGATCTTTCTGTCTAGTCCAGCCTTTGTATAGTGCTGCAGGGATTGGAAAAAACCCTTAGACTAAACTGGAGGGGATTTTCCCTGCAGAGGTACTGAATATATTTGCAGGGCTTGACAGATACGGCAGTTTTCTGCAATTTTTCTGGGGTATCTTACTGTATTAAGTTATGTATTATTGTGGGTCAAGCATTGTATGTCATTTCATGAGGGAGGGTGACAACAGCTCTTACAGGCATTAAGAACTGTGGGTGGTGACTAGGCATTCAGGCTGTAACACCTCCAGAGAAATACAACCACTTAAAGAGGCTTGCATATACTAGTTCAAACTGGATTCTCCATAAATCATCAGACAAAGAACTTTTGGATATAGCTTGAGTTTAACTTGACTCATGTCCTTCTTTCTGTCCATTTATGTGATCAGGACTTTCTGTCCAAAGGGGAGCCCAGTCCTTCATGGGAAGCATTGGAAGGGCCTACTCAGGCCCCATAAGACTGAAGGGTGATTTCTTGTAAGATTTTAGAGTGTGTATAGGAACTTTTTTTGGTTTTAATATTTTCTCTGTAATACTTTCACCTTAAGAATAAAAGTGCTTGCTTAGAAAGAGCTGTATGATAACTTGTGACCACGGGCAATTTCAGCTGCTCATAGCCTTCAAAGAAGAGTCAACGTGCAGGTGCTGACACTTTCTGGGGACTTCCTAGTGTAGGCAAGAAACTGCAGACTGGAAATGGTCAGGAAGGAGAGAGATATGGGTCTCTGCCCAAGAAGCAATGGCTGAGGAACTTGGAGTCTAGAGTAGGTTTCCTTGGTAGACCACAGAGGAGGAATACAAATGCAGTTGCCTTGAAGTGTGATAACAGGAACTTTTACCAGCCCAGGTGTAGTGGCATGCTGGGGAATAAGCTGAAGAGCAGGTGGAGTATGTCAGAAACAGGGCCACAGTTCATAGCACTGCAGAGATTCTGGGCATTGCTGCCATAACGTGTACAGGGGCCCAGGACCATGGAAATTGTGAGGGGGGGCCACTGACCCCAAAGAAAGCCAGAATCATAGGGTGGCTTTAAAGGCACCCAAGTATCACCTCCTGTGCTACCTACACCTGTGTGTGCTGCACTGCCAAATGGTGTGTAAGGGGAAAACTTATCAGATATGTAATGTTTCATCTTCATTATTTTACTCCTAAAGCACAATCTTTTCAATCCATGCCAACCATTTACAATACACACTTTGCATTTGGCATTTCATTGTCTAGCCCAGGGGTCGGCAACCTTTCAGAAGTGGGATGGTGAGTCTTCATTTATTCACTGTATGTTAAGGTTTTGCGTGCCAGTAATACATTTTAATGTTTTTAGAAGGTCTCTTTCTATAAGTCTATAATATAGAACTAAACTATTGTTGTATGTAAAGTAAATAAGATTTTTAAAATGTTTAAGAAGCTTCATTTAATATTAAATTAAAATGCAGAGCCCCAGACTGGTGGCCAAGACCTAGGCAGTGCGAGTGCCACTGAAAATCAGCTCATGTGCTGCCTTCGGTACGCGTGCCATAGGTTGCCTACCCCTGGTCTAGCCCTTCAGCACCAGGAATGTACCATACATCACAAAACCACTTTCTTAATCCACTGCAGCCTTCTTTGATACAATATACTGCACAGAACCATATCACTTTTACCCATCTGGTAATACTTCTGGGTTTGAAAATGTAGTATGAGTAGCTACAGTTTAAGGAATAGAAAAATGTAATTTGTTTTCTCCTTTTCTTTCATTCCAGCTGTACACTAACAGAGAAGTCAAATCAGATTGCTCAGTAAATGTAAAGGCCAGTGTGTAGTTTTGTGCAGCCTATCAACCATGTCAGTACCATCTTTTTATCTCTGACCAGTATTGTTCTTGCAATTATTCATAGTATCTAGGGCCTGGTTTCCAAAAAAGTGTACTCATAATGACAAGTTTAAGCTGTATACAAAATTATCATGAGAGTGGGAGTCCATGGAGTCTCTTTTTTCTATTCCATTGGTTTATCCAAATTCGGAAAAACAGATAAAGATATATGGTTAGCCAGAGAGGGGATCACATTCAAGTTCATAAAGGGAAAAAAGTTATTTCTGACAAAAGTTTTTATAAACATTGTGTTTGAATGAGCAGTCAATTATTCTTAGTGCAACAGAGACAATATATTGTCAGCTGTGGTGATTACAAACAGAGAAGTTAAATGACTCACCTAGGATTCGTTCATACACCACTGAAGTCAAGCGGTACACAAGCTAATTCCTTAACAGAACACAACCGGGATTTGCAATATAGAAACTTTCAATTTTCTTCCCTCATTACTTATGGAAGAGGAATAGGCTTGCAATACAGTATTGAAATTGTCCAAAACTAATCAGTTTGTTTTAGGATGATGTGACGTTGGGGTGAAGGAAGACACTACCCTCACTTTTTAAACTGCTTGGGAGTACACACTGTTCAGTTCAGAAATCTGTAAAACAGGAAAACTTACTGGTTTATATTCAATGTGAAGCCTATTAATCTGTCATTAACATTATGGCATTCAAATAGTATTTAAAATTATATCATCAATATTATTTATAAGGTCAGGGATGTCAGAATTATATTATTACTAGAATTAAAGGCATAACTAAAATGCTGCTGCAGGGTAATCAGCTCCTTGATTGCTCTTTGTCATTTTAGGTGTACATATGAATGTGTGGCATATGGTACTTAAGCTAAAAATATTGCCTGCACATACCTATGAAGTGGGAATTAGCAGCATGCTGCTTCTGATTACCATAAATATTTCCAAATTAATCTATCACAATTAGTTGAAGGGATGAGGCTATATCTACTCGAGGTACCTATTGTAATGGCTCATGGATAGAGATAATTACATGATTTTTGGTGCTTACTCAAGGCTCTCCAATTGTTTGGAAAACAATTACAGAGCATCCGTTGGCAGTAGGCAAGAAGTAATATGCCTATTTTAGAGGTGGGGAAATTAAGGCACAGAAGTTAAGTGGCTTGTTCAAGGTCATACAGCATGTTAATGGAAAAAGTGGGAATGGAACCCACAAATACAGAATTTCAGCTAACTGGATGGCTGACAGCAGAAGTACTGCCTCAGCCTGATCTGTCTTCCATTGTCATGACCAGCATGATTTCATCCCTCGGTGCTGCTGCATGTTTAAAACAAGCACTGACGAAGAAGTTGTCAGACTGCTAATACCAAATCAAATTCATATTGCCTATTACATTTATGCAAATTGACTTTTTCAGCAATAGGTTGCTTTTTGACAACTTCTGATTTAATGTTTGAACAAAGTTGCCTCAAAAATTGGAATTACAGTCTTGAACTAAGAAAAATAAAATCGGTGCTTGTAACAGTTATTGCTAGGAATATAATGTTTATAGATTTAAATATAGAAACAGTTTATTCTGTGATATTTATCAGTGTCAAAGCCAAGAGACCTCCAAGAACAGGAAAATGGTAGATGAATGACAATAAAACTACAGGTATCTGATATCTTGTAATTGCTGATTTGGTTGAGCAAGCTGTTTAATTTTGTGAAAAGAAAATATATACACTCACCTAATGTTCCTGTGCTTGGTTTCCTAATGGAACATTAAAATATAAATGTTTGGAAATGTCTCTTGTAGTTGATGGCATGCAACTTTTTCAAACTTTCTGTTTAGTTTTAAAAATAGGAACAAAGTAAATACATCCATTGAGGCAGGGGAGAACAAACAGAATGAGGAAATAATTTGTAACTACAACTACCTTTAATTAAACAGCAGAGGGCCTCATCCTTCAATAATTAAGGTAAGAAGGCTTTTGTTACTTGACGGAAATGTCATTGTGTAAAAGCAAAGAGAAAATATTGAATTCAATAGGTGAAATCCTGGTAAAACTTCCATTGACTTCAGCAGGGCCTGTACTTTATCCAATAAGTCTAATCTAATTACCCAAATTCTGCCTTCCTTGTATGCATACATGGGAGATCAGAGCTTAGCCCTCATATGCATTTGGGCATTGATTTACACCTACTCTTATCAGTTGGCTTTAGCAGAAGAGCTGATGGTTCATAATAATCTAAATCAAGCTACTTTCCTTGTGCATAGCTAATATATGGTATCAGCTATGGTTTAAGAAATCAATTATACCATCCCACAGTGATATGTGATTTCATTTATTAATTGTGTAATTTCTTTTGTCAGTGACTTCACAATGCTCCCAGCTGTAAGAATGATTAAATTGTCCCTCCTCTCCCCTACTCCCACTATTTCCCCCTCTAAGTTGCACAATAAGAATCCTTCCCTCAATACTTAAAAGTTCTGTTTTAACCTGCCCCTCTGGCTAGCTTTCACTGTGGTGCCCTTTCTTGGGTCTGTGCCAATAAGTCCACACCCCTGGTTTCTGCTGCATCCTTGCTCCCTCCTCCTGCTGCTGCTACTGCATAGTGTGAAGCAGGAAATTGCCAGCACATGAAGACAAGTTTCCCAGCAAGAGGGATAGGAAATGACTGGCTAACAAGAAGGGGCTCTTTGAGAGTATGCTAAGAACATTGCCTTTTCAACATGCCCAGGCCCTGCCAGCATGGGAATTTTGGAAGGAGCTCAGGGTTCAATATTGATTTCCCCATATGGCAGCACACTCCCAGATGCACCCACTTTTCAGTGTTCTTTCATAAAAGCTTATGCTTACTTAGCTACTGTCTCATTTATTCAGGGTAATGTGTACTCAAACACTTGCATCATATCTTATAGATGATGTTTCAGAATGGAAAATGACCTAGGAATAGGAAAATAGATGTTGAACTAGTGCCCTTGGTAGTATAGCTGGATAAATAAGCAATGCTTCTGATGAAGCCTTTAAAAAAATAGTGAGTGTTTGCTAAATGCAAGTACCCTATCAATTATTGTATGTTTACAATACATAGAGTTAAAAAGTAAGACAAACAAGACAAAAACCTTTACCAATATTGATAGGCATTTAAGCTATAAAATTACAAACCTTCTGACATCTTACAGATACTGTTTTCTTTGAGGAGAAGAGATAATCATCATTGTTTTTATCTTTCTTCTGCAATAGTGCCCAAGAGCCATCTTAAAAGCTTACAGAATACTACTGAACTTTCATATCAGCACAATCACTTTGAATTCCATCTAGTTAGTCTTTGATATTTATTTCTTTTTTATTTAGACAAAGCAGTAAAACAGTCATCTGAATGTTCTGTTTTCCAATATCTCTTTTCAACATTGTTTGTGTTTGAAATAACTAACTAGAGCAATATGGTGTCCTAAAAAGAGCATACGTTATCCAGTGTCTGTTTATGGTGGTGCAGCAATTGACCTTATGCTACAGTATTAAATACTTGATTAGAACCAGCAAAATTAACTGCACAGATGCATAAACAACAGATTATGGATTTAAAATGAAAATAAGATACTAAAATAAGTCTAAACTAAAAAGGATTCTTTGGGATTGCTTTGAAAATGATTTGAATAAAGGGATGTATTCCAATATCAGGTCAAACACTACTGGGGAAAAAATAACATCAAATTGAAATATGAGAAATATGACCACTTTAACTTGCTATTATATCCCATATTCAGAGTACATTAAAGTAAAATATTTGCTTGGGGTGGGTTGTCTTTTGATGACTGACTTTTTTTAAGTCGGTTGCAAATTTTAAAAAATTGCAATGGAATTGTTTTGGAGCTGTGTGTGAGAGACACAGATACCTCAGATCAGATATGTGTTGACTCAGTTGTTTTCCTCGTGTCATGGAAATGGGTCCATAAATTTAGGAGCAATGGGTTCTTCAGCCTCCATGCTGTAGGAAGCAGAGTTAGATGTTTTGAGTGGCAGGGCTGAATTTTCTCTGCCTCCAAAAGTGAAATAGGCTGAGTCAGGTCCCGTGTTGACTGACTGTCTGAAACCCAGTTAATTCTTTCTTTCTTTTTCTTCTTTGTGTTCTTTTATGGGTTATTTTTTCTTCAGCTCTCCATTCTTTTTAATTGAGAGTTACTGCTCTTTTAAAATCCACTCTCTGGAGCACTGGGCAATTGTGTGGCTTTTGCCAAGCTTTCCCTCCAAATTAGCCCTGCTACTGGGAGGAAAAGTATAAAAGAAGGATGAGGCAAGGTCTGTACTCTGTGTATAGCACATTTGGTGCTACCATGATTATAAAGCAGGCCACTGGTTCATCCCACAGTTCAGGGCAGAGGCTACAGGCAAAAGAAGGGCCCAGTAAGGCAAGGCACTGAAAAAGGGTTCTAGAACACAGAGACCCAATCTTGTTACCCCTCATGAAGAACTCCTTCGCCAACTGAAGGGGACTTCATACGCAAAGCTTTCACCTATAGGTGGGTGGAATCAGTTGTCCACAGGGTTTCTGAAGAAGTGTGGGCAGCCCTTATAGACTCAGCTATGGTCATTCTTTGCCAGAACAGTACTGACTTTACTGATTCCCTGTTCTCTGACATTTCCACAAAGGTGACCAGTGCCAAGGTGTTGAGATCTTCCTTAAAGAGAATTTCCCTAACATTACTCTAGTTCAGGGGTGGGCAAACTTTTTGGCCCGAGGGCCACATTGGGGTTCAAAATTGTGTCAAGGGCCAGGTAGGGAGGGCTGTGCCTCCCCAAACAGCCTAGCCATGCTCCCTATCTGATCCCCACTCACTTCCCACCCCATGACTGCCTCCTCAGAACTCCCAACCCATCCAACCACCCACTCCTTGTGCCCTGACAGACCCCTCTGGAGACCCCCCCCCACTTTGTCCCCCCAAACCCCATCCCCATCTAAGCCCCGTTGCTCTTTGTCCCCTGACTTCCTCCTTCCGAGACCCCCCACCCGCTATGTAAGCCCCCCACTCCTTGTCCCCTAACTAACCCCTCCAGAGATCCCCTACCCCTAATCACCCCCCAAGACCCCACCCGCTATGTAAGCCCCCTGCTCCTTTTTCCTGACCACCTGTCTCCAGAGACTCCTCTGCCCCCTAATCACCCCCCAGGATGCTAACCCCGTCTCCAACCCTCTGCTCCCTGACCCATAGCCACACCCCTGCCCCCTGACAGGCCCCTGAGATTCCCACGTGCCATCCAACCCCCCGTTCACTGCACCCCAAGATCCTCTGCCCCCTTATCCAAACCCCCCACCCCAGGCCTGGCCCGTCCAGGGCCCACTTTCCCTACCACCGTGAAGAATAGCGTGTCTGGCCCGCAGCCAGACACACCACCGCGCTGATCTGTCAGAGCACACAGCATTATCTGGCCCAGAGTCAAACATGCAGTCGTGCAGCCCTGCCCCCTAGAGCTGCTGCTCGCATGGCCCGCTGAGGTTGCGGGGGGAGAGAGACACCAGGGGAGGGGCTGGAGCAGCCTCCCCAGCTGGACCTCGGGGGCTGGTTGGGAGGAGCCCGTGGGCTGCAATTGGCCCGCGGGCTGTAGTTTGCTCACCCCTGCTCTAGTTAAACTGCTTACTCGCTGCCTTCAGGTCCTCCAGCGCATCCAATGAAGTGGCAAGAAGGCATCTATGGACAGAGACATTTAAGGTATAAGTTTCCACCCAACAGTTGGGGTTTTTTTGGTGAGTTTATTTATTTATTTATTTATTTATTTATTGGTTGGTTGGTTGCATACTGGGGAAGTGGCCCAGGGAATCAAAGCAGCATCAGTGGTGAATTTATAGGTCCATCTCCCTACCCAGAATGAAATTTGAGTGAGACAAATTTTCTCATTTTTTGCTCCTAAATAGTGACATTAGTGACAGTGACATTAAGTGTGTCTCTATGATATTTCACGTACAAAGAAGAGAACATTTTAGCAATGTGATAGCTAAGGGTATTTTATAAAGGGCAAAACATTGAAATAGAGAAGTTTAAGCCAGGCACAATTTCTGAGTGAGTGTGATGTGAGAAGTAAATGATAGTGTAATATTTGACTTTTTGGAGTTGGAGGATGCACACCTTTAATCACTTGGAAAAGGTAGTAGTCTTCTAGAAAGAGAGCCTGTAGTTATTAGGCAGTGGGGTTGAAGTTTGATTCTCTAGTCCTTAGTCAGACAAAATTCTTATTGAAATCCAATGCAAAAAGTCATTTTTTTACATGAATAACATTATCTTATTTGCTATTGAGCTAAGGCATGATATCAGTAGGATCCAATGAAAGAACTCCATTTTTGTGCAGGTTTCCAAAATTACTAAAATTAAAACCAGAATTATATTGTGGAACTACATAGATAATATGGGCGAGGTAATATAGTTTATTGCACTATTATCACACCGCCTTGTCTCTTTAATATCCAACAGCATCTAATGGCAAAATTCTGGCACTGAGCCACAGCTTTATGTTCAGGATGTTGCAAAGCAGGATCATCGTAATGGTACCTTAAAGCAGGAGCAATGGGAAGGAGGCAGGATACTGTAGCTTGTTCATCACCTTGAATACCCGACCAGCTGTTTGGGCTGGCCTGACCCACTGCATGGTCTCCACTCTTTGTGGCGATGTGCATCTCTAGAGGTGCACCAAGGGAGGAGTCTCTGTGTTCCTTGAGCAGAGACTGCAATAGTGAATGGCTCTTACATGAAGTAACTATGTGGGAGAGGGATGTTTCTTATACCCTTCTCTACTCCATGTGCCCGCACAAAGAACACTTCCAGTCTGGCCCTACGTGTATCAAAACTCTTCATATTAAGGGACATGCTTGATTCTATGCTATTATTTAAAATGAAACATTCCTAAGGTTATACATGGACTTCTCATGTTTGTGATGTTTTATATGTGCTTTTATTTAGCAGATTATATTAGGAATTCCTGCATAGGAGTCCTTGCCCTGCAGTCCTCTGGAATTTCCCCCAGCTCCCCTAGCCTTGCTCCCTGGAATTTAGGAGTTATCTGCAGAGTTTACATCTGTCCTGCACTTCTCCTGGTCCTGCATAGACTTTACCAGTAACAATCAGGTCATGTAGACCATGTTCATCACTCTAACATGCCGATTTTTGTGAACTAATGGGGTGTCTGATTTGTTTGTTTTGTTTGAGTTACTATGCATTCTAGGTTCTGAGGGTGCTTAACTGAATGTAAAGTTTGAAACCAAAAAGGTTAAACTCTAGGTAACATTTTTGTTAAATTTTCAGTTTTAAGCATCCATAACTGAGGATATGTGTACAAAAGAGGTGTTATTTCCCTGTTTGCATACACGCACCTGAAATGGATGGGTATGTACTCAGCATGGCTAAGCCATTCCCCTGCTTGAATACACATACTCACACCAGCTCTCACTGCCACTACTTATGCTACTGCGAAACACTGCTATTTATACTCATGGTAGCTTTATGAAGGCTGGGGTGAGAATCTATATGCAAACAGAAGAATCACACCCCAGCTCTGAATGGAGACCTACCCTTAAACATGATCTGACCAACTGCCTTTAAAATTTAACAGAAATTCTAATGTACCCTGAAAACAATCACAATAAATATTATTAGCGGGCAAAGTGTATAAAGGAGCAAATATATGGCTTACCATTGAACTTTGGTTGCAACCTTAATTATGGAGCTGCTAGTGACTCCATATTCAAGATTATTTTGAATGAGCTGTACCTTGGAAACATCCTCACAAATTTTCTTCACACTTTGCAGAAAAATGTTTTGGATGCCAGTCTATACCCTACTCAGTACTACAAACAGAATTGCTGAATGAACACCCAAGCAGGGACAAGAACCGTCTCCCTTTATTTCTATCTCCACAAGCCTCTCTCTCTCTCTTAAGATAAGGGAAAACCACTGGGAACCATGGAAGACCTGTATGTTCTGCAAACTGCAACCAGCCACCAGCAAGCAAACTACCAGTATTCACTCTGTAATCACAACACCCAGAACAAAATAATTAATTACCTTGTTTAATTATAGCCTGTTCTCTTAAAATATGGATTATACAAGGTATCCTCCTAAATAGAAAGTTTGAGGTGATAGAAACAAACTATTTTTGAAACGCAAAGAAACATTAGATACAAGTAAAATTTTAGTTTGGGGTAATCTTAACGACAGATAAAGCAAAAGCTGCTTGATCTGTTGTATTCACTTTGCGGAATCACTTTCCTTTTCTGATTTTTCAGTCAAAGCCAATTTTCCTACCCAGAATTCTGGAGTGGCTGAAGTAGGTCTCAGAACCTGACTGCAAGGTTACCTAGGATGTGAAAAATTTATTTTATGGGAGCTCAATTCTGGTATATCTCTGAGGCACTACACAGGAATGTTCATCTAAAAAGTGAATTTTCAGTTAATAGTAAATGTGGGGTTGGGAGACAGGGGATGAGAAACACCCAATAATAAAAATCTGTGGTGTTAAGGTTGGTGTTTCATGCATTCCTAAAATATACAATCATTAAAAATAGAGGAACTCTTGAGATAAGGCTCTTTAAACATTACAAATGGCTCCTTGTATCAGTGTTGTACTCAATAATTTATATACTTATGGAAGAAAAGTTGATTTCTAAATTTTGGAAAAACAATAACCCATATGTTCTGTTTTTAAATTGTTAGTTTTATGTAGGGATAGATATCAGTTTTGCAGTCCTTTGAAGCCTGCACTAAGTGCAACTTAGCTTAATCACAGAGTCTAGATCTTTCACTCTAGGTGGATGCCCTTCTGTCCTGGGTCAATGTTCCTTTCAGACAGCTATTTATAATTCCAATCAAAATGCTCCATTATCTTTTGCTGTTGTCTTTGCCTCAGTGCTGATTCCTCCAGCAGATTTTTAATGGGAAATAGAAGTTGACAAACATTCTGAATGCATGTTAATGAAGGTTTTTTGTCACTGAAATAAAAAAACAGTCTATCGAGGATAGTAACCTAAAGAGATATTATGAAACAAGTGGGGAAAAAATGATCATTTAAAAATGTGCTTAACTTATTGGGTGGAATCCCAACAATTAAAGCAGCAACTGTTTCAGATTGTAAAACTCACAAAAATTAAAGTTGAGCCTCTTTGGTAAATGGTGTAAGTTTTGGAAGGAAATAATATGTTTTACTCAATTTATTTTAAATATTTTGGATATTTATTATATTTTCAAATATATTAATTTCAATTATAACACAATACAAAGTCTACAGTGCTCACTTTATTTTTGATTACAAATATTTGCACTATAAAAGCAAAAAAATGTATTTTTCAATTCACCTCATACAAGTACTGTAGTGCAATCTCTTTATCATGAAAGATGAACTTATAAATGTAGAATTACAGTGGAACCCCTCAATACTGCGACGATCGGGGTCCAAAAATATTGATCGTGATAAACACGGGGTATGGTATTGTGGGGTTCCACTGTATATACAAAAAACTGCATTCAAAAATAAACAATGTAAAACTTAAGAACCTACAAGTCTACTCAGTTCTCCTTATTCTGCCAATTGCTAGGATAAACAAGTTTGGTTACAATTTACAGTAAATAATGTCATCTGCTTCTTGTTTAAAATGTCACATGAAAGTTAGAACAAGCTTTCGCATGGCACTTTTGTGGCCAGTATTGCAAGATATTTAAGTTCCAGATTTGCTAAAGATTCGTTTGTCCCTTTATGCTTCTACCAATATTCCAGAGGGCATGCTTCCATGCTGATGATGGGTTCTGCTTGATAATGATCCAAAGCTGTGGATACTGACACATGTTCATTTTCATCATCTGAGTGAGTTGCCACCAGCAGGAAGTTGATTTTCTTTTTTGGTGGTTTGGTTGCTGTAGTTTCTGCATCAGAGTGTTGCTCTTTTAACACCTCTGAAAGCACGCTTCACACCTTTTCTCTGTCAGATATTGGACGGCACTTCAGATTCTTAAACCCTGGATCAAGTGCTGTAGCTATTTTTAGAAATCTCACATTGGTACCTTCTTTGCATTTTGTCAAATGTGCAGTGAAAGTGTCCTTAAAACAAACATGTGCTGGGTCATCATCCGAGACTGCTATAACATGAAATATATGCAGAAAGCAGGTCAAATGGAGCAGGAGACGTATAATTCTCCCCGCCCCAGGGACTACAATCATAAATATAATTGATGCATTATTTTTTTTAACAAACATCAGCAACATGGAAGCATGTCCTCTGGAATGGTGGCTGAAGCATGAAGGCTCATTTGAATGTTTAGCATAGATGGCATGTAAATATCTTGCAATGCTGACCACAAAAGTGCCATGAGAACACCTGTTATCACTTTCAGGTGACATTGTAAATAAGAACCAGGTGGCAGTGTCTCCTGTCAATGTAAACAAACTTGTTTGTCTTGGTGATTGGCAGAATAAGAAATAGGACAGAGTGGACTTGTAGGCTCTAAAGTTTTACCATTGTTTTGTTTTAGACTGCAGTTATGTAACCCCCCAAAAATCTGCATTTGTAAGTTACACTTTTATGACAGAGATTGCATTTCACTATTTTTCTGAGGAGAATTGAAAAATACTATTTCTTTTGTTTATTATTTTTACAGTGCATATATTTGTAATAAAAATAATAGAAAGTATGCACTTTGAATTCTGTGTTGTAATTGAAATCAATATTGAAATGTAGAAACATCTAAAATACTTAATAAATTTCAGTTGGTATTCTATTGTTAAAAATGCGATTATTCATGATTAATTTTGTTTAAGTTAATTGCATGAGTTAACTGTGATTTATTGACAGCCCTATTTTCTATATATAAAAATATGTGGGCTTTAATATCTAATATTTTGGGAACTTGCAAGTATGGAAGCACATGTTATGTGTCACATTGGGTAACTGGTAAATTCTCATTCTAATCACACACAGCTCGCATTTCTTGCCCTTCTGCATTGTGATTTATTGGATCTTCGACCAGACACTTGTGCACAACTGAATAATCTTTGTACTAAGCCTTGGGCCGGGATAATATGGAAAGACATTTGACATTATGTTCATATCATTCCAGTGGGGAAAAATAGGAAACATTTTTATCCCAGGCTGATTGGGATGTATGGTTGTCCCAGAGGAGGTGGTAGAGTGCAGGTGAGATGTTCAATGGGTGTTTATAATTTTATTTTTTTCATAAGGCTAAGTAATTCATCACATGGATATCACTTCCACTGATACTGGGTGTATGCATAATAATATATGTCCCTTTCACCTGTGCCTCCATACTACTGTATGAACACCTTATAGAGAAGCAATGTTTGTGGCTGTACTCATGGGCATATGTGTCTTCTGGGTGAGAAACATGGCTGGTTGAATGGTGAATTTGAGTCAACTTCCAATTTGTTTTAATCTGTTGCCTACACAGAGAGCTTTCCTATATTTCTTGCCTGGCACACATACAACAGAGTGATAGGAGGTGTCCAATATGCATTCACCTTAAAAGGATGGCAGGCATAGAGCTTCTCCAACTAAATAGTGTCACTGGATACCATTGTAAGATGTCAGTACAGATAAAATGAACTTACAGAGCCCCTCCAACATATTCACTGGATTCACATACATACTGAGCAGAAGAGTTAAACTCTTGGCAGTCATTGGCTTGTCTCAGCTGTTATTACATCTCTTGCCCCCAGCTAGCATACTTATTCTCTCAGGATGAATTTTAGCAAAGCTAGAAATTTAGGTATTGCCACACCTGTTAAAAATACATGCAAACATATCACAGGCATCTGCCCATTGAAAGTAAGGAGAAAATTGGTCCTGGCTACATTTATGACATAAATATTGTAATTAAAAAAATGTGTTCCAGAATTCCACAAATCACATTGGAAATGTCAGGATTTCTTTTTAATTTCTAGATATAAATTCATAAAGAATTAACTTTGAATGTATATTTCAGGAGCAGCCTATCTCTGCTTGAAAGAAGTTTGTTTTTAATCATTTAGCTTTTATAATGCCATGCGTGATTTCATTAAAAAGTTATTTGTGTTAACTAGATACATTTAATAGAACAGACGGGTGAATGTAATCGGATATTAATATTCATGTTTTACTCACTTCTATTTTTGATTGCAAGTTACAAGAAATTGATCATTGTGGTTAAACATTTGAAAGTTACAAACTCTATGGAGCAAGTAGATTAATTGTATTTATTGGGGTGGAGAGATTTTATGGGCAATAAAGTACAAAGATTTCATCCATAAAGAATGCACTAACCTGCCTCCAAAGTGATTTAGCTAATTGCTCTAAAAGTAGGTTGATTCATGATCAGCAAAAAGACAAATAAATCTTCATGTAAAGCTCTCAGAAAAAAGATTGCTCAATAAACTGTGTCAGAAAACCAGTTCCTCAACTAAAACAACTCTTAAGAATGTTTTGAGACCTTTCATACTGAAGCACCGAGATAATGAATGACTCTTTTCTACAGTTCAGCCACTTTGCACCCACACATCACAACTGGGTCAGATTCTGGCTGTTAAAAAGGCCATCAGACAGTTCCACTTTTGGAGGAGAACATCTCCATTGATGTAAGTTTGATGGAAGAGCTTTGTTAAGCTCAAAAGCTTGTCCCTTCCACCAATAGAATATTGTCCAATAAAAGATATATTACCTCACTCATCTTGTCTCTGTATTTTCCAAACGATTAAATTAGATTTCTAATAGCTCATATGAGCGAGTAAGATTCCACTGATGTATTTATATAATACCTTGAGATTCTCCATGAAAAGATATGTAAGGCCATAATGTTATATTATCATACTTTTTTTAATTGTGATGAGATTTTGACTCTTACTTGAAAGAAGGAAAATCATTAGTAATGACTACAATCCATTCCCCTGTATCTAATATCAGACTTAGTCCACATTACTAAGTCCTCTCTCAGAAAGTCCAACATTTCTGAGACTGACATTTACATGCCATCAAATGCTATCCCATCTAGTTCTGAAATGAAGATTTCATAACTAACTTCTAGGAAATGCTTTCAGGTCTGCACACACATACACACAGTAACAATATTTTTTGTACTTATCTATCTACTTTGAAGAAATGTAAAGTGTTCAAACATTTACAGTAAGTTGCATGCCTAGATAAGGTCTTATTTGGAAACTTGTTTTGGTTTAATGCAAAGTTGTTTGGTTTTACTTGATTTGGTTGGTGAAGTGCAGGATGGGAAAATGATGAGTGTGAAAGTTTGGGAGACTGATGTTGTTTCTGTGAATTCAGTTTGGTCTACTTCTTACCTCCTGGTTCAGTGATGTAAGGTATGAGTGAAATCTGTACATTTATCTCATATTTTTCATATATTTTGTCCTACGGTGTGATGAGTAGTTAGTGCATAATGAGAAGTGTTTTGAGCATTTATTTTAGAAGGTTTTTTAATCATTACTACTATTATTATTTTGCACTTGTATAGCATGTTTCACCTAAAGCTATCAAAGTGCTTTACAAACATTACTTAGTTAAGCCTGCCAATCTCTGTGTGGGTAAAAGGGTGTTCGTGTCCAGTTCACAGGTCAGTGAACAGGGAGGTTTAGTTCTTTGCTTATAGTCACACTGCAGATGAATGGTAGAGCTGAGACTGGAAGCTGGCAGCTCTTAAAACCCATGTTTTAATCAGTGGGTAACGTTGCATCTCTTAAGCATAAAACCTGGAGCACATTATTGTGGGTAGTTGAGAGTAAATATTGAATATATTAAGTTGATTGGATTCTTCTTTAAAATATTAGGTGGTAGCCTCGGTATCTTCTTTCTATCAGTCAGAAATGTTAAGCTCCTAATTAACTTGGCTATTCAAAAGCTGTGAGTGAATAAAGTTGTACTGTTGATGGTTTACAATAACAAAAATGATATATACTGTATTGTATAGAGTAGCCCATATGAGGTACATACATGTGTGAACCTGTAAAATATGACTGCGTGCATATCATTCACTGAACTTTTGCTACCTCTCGTGTAAGGGAAACTGTCTGTTTAAGTAAGGTAGTTAACTTCAGTAATTTATTAAACTGGAATGTATCCTTGTGGCATCTAAATATTGAAAAGAATAAATATCAGAGCTCATAATCAAATTATCTAAAATCACTTCATGTAGCTGCTGTCTAGACTGCATTACTGTACAATATGATTATCTTTAGAAAGCATACGGCTGTATATAATGTGCATGCACAAATCTGCATATGTCCCTAGATTGGTTGTCTATACATTTTTCTTTAAAGAAGCATATTTCTAATTAAGTAAAATAGAGCTGGAATGTTTCAGTATATTCAACACAAGACCAGCAATTTCAACAGGATGTATTCCATGGGCTCTTGATTTCATCTGAGAGGATGTTTCATATTCTTTGAAAGAGCGGCAGTGCCATCTACAGGTTTTAATCTTAGTTATTTTTTTTTAAAAAAACACTTTTTATAAAGTCATCAAATGTCAGTAACAGGATGAGTTTGAAACTACTATAGTATGGTCAAAAATAATGTACATTTTAATGACTTTTCACAATATCTCCCTCATAATATTTGATACAAAACTTTTGACAAAAACTAAGTTGCCTTTTTGAGGATATAAATATGCTTAATGCATTGTTTGTTTTCTAACAATTATATTGTTGATCATGATGAGTACTTGATACTTAACAGATGCTCTGATTTTCATCTTTACAACAAGAGAGCAGATATACAGTCTCAACAAGGAATGTACAGCTGGGATTAATCTGTATGATGCGTAAAGAAGGCTGTATGATTTCTTTCATGTAGTCCAAATACAGTCCTATAAAGGTAAGAATTTGCTAGATAGACTTCCCCTTTGAAACAGTTACACAAAAGGGAGGTAATATATTTTTAAATGGAGCAAGCCTAGGAGATAACTCTTCCTGCATACTAATGGATCCATCTCTGGCAGTGTTACCCATCTCTATGAAAGTATACCATACATCTAACATCTTGCTGCTTTGTTGCAACATTAGCTTTTAATACTGATACTGGACTGCACATGTATTAAATAATTGAAATGAATGTTATGTATTTGCATACACAAAATGTAGGGATATTACTATTTTATATTAGAGTGTTAGTGTTTCAGGAAAACTAATGGCCCTTTTTAGAGGACAATAGCAAAGAAACAGGTGATCTCACTTTTTCTTGGATGAATAGGTGTGCTTTTTCATCAAATTTTGGAGAATTAATACATAAAAAGAAATGAAAATATTTACTTTGAGGAAGGACATTTAAATTAAAGTTTACCATGAGTTTGTCTTGACCCTCAAAAGACTTACATACACACTTTACTAGACATACATGTATAGTCTCAATGATGTCATTGGAACTAAACAGCTGTGTAAAATTAAGCACGTGCATAAGTCTTTGCAGCATCCGGGTACAAGTGTCCAATCCAAAGTAACCAACATGGCTTAAATTTCAAATGCCTTCAGTGAAAATGAACTGCTTACAATTTTCACAAAAAGAATTATTTGCCAATATAATTTGGTAAATATTTCTGATTACCTAAAGTGTTTCAGAAAATAAATTGTTAAGCTAACAAAAACAAAAGACACGACATTCCATTTATTTGATGAATTTCAGTGTGTGTTGTATATGTGTAGATGTAGGAATGGGTTTAAAAGGAAAGTACTACAATTAAAATAATTTCAGTGTAATTTATTCTGACGCCATTTGCTCTAGTAATTGAAACTGGAGCAAGACTGTTTGGCATGTACATAGTGGACTGTGGGAGAAGAACCCAATGTAAGCCAGCATTTATTGAAAAAAAGGAGAAGGAAAGATGAGATGTGAGGGGAGAAGAGTTCTTGTTGTTTTGAGGAAGATGTATTGCTTCTGCCTCAGTATCATGGTGTAAGATTCTGAAGACAAGTATATTTGTGCTGATTTTCTAAGGACTATAGTATAGGATGCTTTTCTTGTTCTGTACAGCTATGTGGATGAGCTCACAAAAGGTGGATATATAAGATACTTATGACTAAAATAATGTTTGAATAACTGGCTCATCAGAATTTGGCAACAAAGATGTTTTCTGTGTGCCCTTAAAGACAGCTTATTTAGTCTGCAGAAGAGAATAGTGACGAGGGATTTGATATCAGCCTTCAAAATACCTGACTGGGGATTCCAAAGAGGATGGAGTTAGGCTGTTCTCCGTGGTGGTAGATGACAGAACAAGGAGCAATGGTCTCAAGTTGCAGTAGGGGAGATCTAGGTTGGATATTAGGAATAACTATTTCACTAGGAGGTAGTGAAGCACTGGAATGGGTTTCCTGGGGAAGTGGTAGAATCTCCATCCTTAGAGGTTTTTAAGGCTTGGCTTGACGAAACCCTGGCTGGGATGATTTAGTTGGGGATGGTCCTGCTTTGAGCAGGAGTTAGACTAGATGCCTGTCCGAAGACTCTTCCATCACTAATCTTATACGATTCTCTGATAGTTGTCCTTGAAGGGGAGAGTCTGGAAGAATCAAACAAGAGTGATCAGAAAGCTGGCTTCTGTATAAGCAGAAACTAAAGGCTAATGACCAGTAGTAGAGAAGGGAAGATGCAAAAGAAGAAAGAGCCATTGTGAATCTGGAATCCAGAGCAATTAACACAGCTATTCTTTCAGTAAACCTGAATGTGTTTGGCAATAGAGAACCTGGCAGAAAATCAGTCTTAAGCATTTATCCCCTAGTCTTGAGTTAGCGACCAGACTAAAATTAAGCCACAGACTAAGCCATGAGCTTAGCTTTCATAGGGTTTTCCTGAAGGACCACTTGTGTACTAGCGCCATCCCTCCAGAGAGCCACCCCATCTCACGTATGTCCTGTATAGTTACTGAGTTGCATCAGCCACAATTACTCCACAGAACCATGGCAGCTTTATTCAGGGTTCTAATATTTGCTGACAAGGATCATCAAAAAAAGAGCCCAGTATCCAAGTTATAGATGGCAACAGCTTAAGTTCACTATTGATTCTGTTCATGGTTGATATGTGTGTTTCAGATAATCTCCTATAAATAATCTGTACTGGCCTTTGGGTACACTATCTCCCTCTTAGAGAATCTGCCATTGCAGATGTGAAATTGCTGCAGATCTGATGAGACATGCATTGTTATAAAGAGCAATATCTCAGCCTGGGCCCCTAGCAGGCTCTCTAACATATACAGTAAATTATTCCAAGTTTTGGAAATATGGACTGCAAAGACAGAGGCAAAAACTAGCTCCAAATCACTTTAGTTTGAAAATCTCAAATATTTTAATGCCACCTGAGCATTTAAATGTAGGAAACATGTTTAATGTAATTGTTCAGCCGGCAATTTTATCAAATTTATTTTGCCTTATTGAATGTATGGAGATCCGAAGCACTCTATTCAGTCAGAATGGCAATTAATAAAAATTAGTTTGATGAATATTAATTGTGTCAGTGAGCATTTAGATTTTAATTGACCATTAAATAAAGTCCACTTACTGTAAAGTTTCACCAACTGAGTTTAAAAAGCAAATAACAATAATTTGTTCAGAAAGCGAAGTGAGTTGTTATAATGGGCTCATGAGTCTTGGTTTAAAAGAATCAGCAAACTAAGAAGTTTTCTTTATAAACATAAGCATTTTTTCATGAATCAAGGTGACATATATCCATAAACATACATCCATAATAGCTCAGACTGTTTTTTACCAGCTTCCCAAATGCCCTTTATTCTAGGCTTCATCTTGCAGTCAGCCAGTCAGAAGGCTGTTCCCTTATTCAAGCTGCTATTTCCCAGTGGTTTCCTGAGAACATAACAACCATCCTGTTCTCCTTTGTAAGTCTTGTGACTGCTTCACTACCTTCCTGTATGGTAAATCTATATCCCATTAGCTGTTAAGGAAGGATGGGATATCCCAGTATTGATCATACCCTCTTTAATCTCTTCCCCATTCAGTAACAGCCTTCAGCCTACTGTAAATATATTTAGAGCTTTACAATTACAAGCCCATCCTGCCGTGTACAACATGTTTGGATTGCTGCCGTGTACAACATGCAGGTGGATTGCTGCAACCATGGGAAGTTGCTCTGATGTTATTGGAGCGCTGTGCTGCCCATCCTCATGTTGTTCGTTGGCAGATCAGTCATAGACTCAGACACATTCTTTGCATGAGTTCTTCAATCACTACTGTAACGCTAGTACCTGAATCTCTCATAAATTCTCCCTGGAACTGGCTTTTTTCCAATAAACAAAATTGATTTCAGGAATTGAATTTGACTTCCTGAATTTGATTAACAAATGTGTTTAATATTGCAGTGCAAGTAATGCATGAATTATGGAATATCTGTGGAAAAGGAACCTTCATATTCCATGAAGGAATATGGTCTTTTTTCTGTGGATTCTAGAATGCTGGGTAAATATCACTAGGAAAAGCATACTACACTACTACAGGCTGCATGATAAATTAAAGGGATTATTTGTGCAGCTGCCAAAACATTCTGCTCATGCTTTTTTTAATTTTTTCTGACCATCTTTTCACCTTAATATGATTAATATTAGTTTTATTCAAGCAGGAATAAATTATTAGCTCTTTGTTTATGCTTTATATTAGCATCTTTTTGTTATCCTAATTCTGGCCTTGCACTTTGTATGTTCAATTATCCTCTGCGGGAATGTGTCCATTTCATTAAAATAGATTCTGTTCTCCATATTGTAATATATAACCTTCTTTGTAATCATTTGTGTTTTGTTGTCTGTCTTCTTTCAGAAAAAAGAAGTAGAATACGTTCTCCTTCACATGTTTGTAGGCAGCTATTTTGTCCTTTTATAGTTCTCACTCAGCCAGTGATACAAATGCAGCTCTTCATTTTTCCCATCAGTCCCTCCAACTCCCTGATCATTTTTGATGCTCTTCTTCAAAATTCCTCCAATTTGTGAATAATATAAGAGTAACAATTGAGTTGTATTACAACAGCCATTTCCCACAGTTACTTTCTGTGCGGGTAGAATATCTCTGCCCTCACTAAGTTCTTAGGGTGAATCCTACTCCAGTGAAGTCAATGAGAGTTCTGCCATTGATTTCCAAAAGGCCAAGATTTCACCCTAATTATAAAGCTATGGAAATGTTATGATTCAAAATTAAAAAATTTGTAAGTAGGGAAATCCATAGAGTTGCTAAAATGAAATTACACATAAAAGAATTCAGTGAGCACTACTTGTCTCGATACCAGGATAATTTGATTACTATCAGCCTGACGCCATGCTAAAGAGATGACTATATGGTGCAGCAGAATAAAAGATACAATATAAAAACCATAATGTGCCTCAATATACTATAGCTAGTGCAATAGTCTGGGGTATGAAGCTTAGGAAAGGGCAGTAAAGAGACTACTTAAATACATCAATTTTGAAATATAAAATCAAAACAAACATTGTATTATTTTTTCTGACCTTTCATTATCACATGGTTTTATGAGGCAGTATAACTGAACTATATGAGGTCTCTCTTGTTTAATGTTTTGAGTTAGAGCTCTCCAATAATTCAAGCTATTATTTGTAATGTGGAGTGGGCCATGAATCTAAAGCTTAACCACATATTGCAAATAACTCTTGTACTTGTATGCGCATAGTATGACACTTATTTCAAATGTTGACACTTGTGTGAAATGAGCGGGGGAAATCTGAGATATGACGAATTTCCCTATATGTTTGACTTATTGTTCAATGCCATGCTATACTGAAAATATGTGTTTTATTATTTTCTGTATACCAAGAATTACAAATGTACAGAAGAATGTTGATTCCCCACATTCCCCCCCCCCCACCCCGAAGTATATTTACTTCTAATTCGTCTGACTAAAGGGAAGAAGTCAAAAGAATGGCTACTTTGGACAATGGCTCCCAAATTTTGAAAATGAATGATGTTTTGTAATGACTCTTACATGCTGTATTGATATAAATTAATCACGTTTATGTCTCCTGTCAGTGCTCAGCTATAATAAATGACAGGCTGTTGTGGTGCTAAACCATCCAAGAAATTATTTGCTATCGGCTTTGTCAGAAATCTGCTGACATTCAATGTGTTCTTGACTGTGGCTCAGATATGAAATTCCAGCTTTGTGTCATATATGCATGAGTTCTTCTTTCAGACTGTTTTGGCTTTTTGCAGCTGTTAAAAGGTCAGAGGTAATCAGATAAGCCAGTAGGATGCTATCTGTCATTATAATTGACTTGAGCCATCATACATAGGAAATCATGCTGAATATCAGTACTGACATTTGAAGAGATGGTGTAGTGGCCCCTTTATTACAAATGTATCACAGTCTAAGCTACAGCTGATACTGAAATACTTCTGTGCAGTAAAGAAGTGCCTTAAGGTATTACATTTTTATGTCTACTTATTTGGTGGAAATCATTTTAATTTCTTGATAGTTATCGTCTCCTGAATGATGTGATTGTATTAATTCAGTTTTGAAATATTGCTGTGCACAATTTATTTTCAGTTGCGTAATGGAAGTATTAGGAAAAACTTAACTTATGCAGCTCGCATTTCAAATATTTCTGCCAATCTAACAATGAATGAAGCAGTCAAAACTTGTTTTTCGTAATGCTGCTAAAATGTTTGCCTTTTATCGAATTGGGATGACACAGAATATTTTTGTCTGTAAATAACATGCCTATCTCAGAGTAACACCTCGTTACTTAGAATTTGTGTTGAAATAACTAGTCATTGCTCTGAAAGTCAAATATGTGATGCCATGTGCTCTCCAAAACAGTTAGTTTAGCATGTACAGAATATGATGTATTATAGATGCAGTTAAACTATTTATCTGGATAATTAATGCTCTTATACCATCTTTAGCATATCTTGAAATGAAAAATGTTGTCTGAGAATTTATGCATAACTCTATCTTAGATTGAAACTTAAGACATTTTTTGATACATGCAAGTGCTGCTAAATTAATCTATTTATGTTGCATTGTATTTAGCATCCAAAGAAGCATGTTTTATCTATTAAATTAATGTTCTCACACAACTTTACTAAGATGATAGAGGTGTGACCTATTCTACACAGATCACTATGTTCCCATAATTTAATATATTTTAAATGTTCACAAGGGATGGTCAGACTGCTATAAGACTTACACAAAACCTAATAATTCCATTAAATCCCCACCCCACCTTTCTTTTACATTTTCCAGTATCATTGGGCAAATCCTTGACTTGTGTAAATTTGTCATAGCTCCTTTGAAATCAATGGAATTGTGACAATTTATACTAGCGCAGGATCAGCTCAGCCCTATATTCCAATTAAACCTTTCTGACATGCAGCAATATTATGCTGCATGGTTTTTTACTTTCATTTTCTAGTGGCATGCTGCAGCCAGATGTTAACTTGATTAAATGAGGTGGTGATGAAATGAGCCAAACATTAACTTGATGAAATGGGGAGGTAGTTGGTTTCCAGGGTTTTGGTTTAGGTTTGCTACCAACTAAATTTAGAGTGTTCTCATAGCTCTAGCCAAGAGAGCAAGGCTTGTGCTTGTGCACTTTCCAGGCCAAGAGCTGTTGACTCAAGAGACTCCTGTAAACTTTGGATAAACACCTAGGCTGTAGAATATTTTTCCTAACCAAATCTGATACATTCCTGGTTTGCCTATCCTTGTTCTGTGCTTAATTCCCTCTTCTGTTTCTTGGTGCCACATGATTAATCTGTCACTCATGGTTCTTCCTGACCCAAATAACTATAACAAGGGAACAAATCATAGGTAGTTCTAAGGGTAAACGTCAGTTTGTTTACAATGCCACCCAAAACTGACATTTTTATGTTAATTATGTTAACTAGTTATTGTTAAAAGGTATGGCCTAAAAGCAACAGCAACATTTGGGGATAATTAGGATAACCAGATGCAGTCATGCAAATTTTATAGAAGGAAAGGCATGTTTATATAATAAAAATATTTTTCTATTGTATGTTAAAGAATTTACTGTCTCTTCATTAAATCTATTAAAATTAAAATTAAAATATCAGTGCTATTAAAATATATTATGAACAGACTTTTGGGTCATCACAAAGATCTCTTCTGGGTATCTACATAACTAGAGGAATGACCTGAACTCCCCTTTGTTTTTCTGTAGATAGTATAAGTAAAAAAAGATGCATTATCATGATACTCAACTTCCTACATAGTGTCAAGCTCTGACAGTTACCTCCTTAGTCAGTTACCATAGAATTTGCAAGACTGGTGTGTTTAAGATGTTATGAAAACATCTTTACAAATGATCTAGTATCCAGTTGAAACTCTTGTAACATCGCATGTTTGTCTAGTCTCTTTCTGCTTAAATGCTGCTGCTGGAGATGTTGTCTTGACAGATTCATTTCATTATTTTAAAGTTAACTTGGACATTTCTTTGAGCATCATATCTCTGTTTCTGTAACTTAATACTTTGGTTTGTTTAATTGTAATAGGACAGCCACCATCTTGGCTGATACACTAAGGACTGAAGTGGGGACCTGTTCTCTACAGTTTGAGCTGAAAAACCAGTGTCTTGTAGCTGTTGACTATAACATAATTTCCACTTTTGTGGATTGGGCACACACTGGGACACAGCACATACACTGACCCCAGTAGGTTACTTCAACAAAGTGATATTCAGTAAGGGAATGGTCTCTTCTTTAATGTATGTATTAGAAAAAATCTGAATATGGACTCAGAATTTGGAGTATAAGGGAAGGATGGTGTGTTAGAACTTTGATGGACTCTATATTCTAAATTGATTTTTGTTGTTATGGAATGAATAATATATATATATCATTGCTTTTCCTGTGATGATCTTTGGCACCAACTATTGAAAAACCACATCTTAATAATCACCTTTATTATGATCTATGTATCTCCAGCAATGGAAAATCAATGTGTACCAAAGATGGTGCTCAAATGAGGAAACGTTGTAGTGCGCTTGCATTTAGTACTGTTACTCCCTAATCAATGATGTAGAGATAGACAGCAGCCATTCTAGAAAGAGGTTTTTCAAAGCCTAGCCTCAATTTCTCATAAGGTCAAAAAGTTAAGTCTCATCCTTAAGATGATATAGAACTATTAACTGGCAAAAAGGTCCTGTTCTTCTGTTTTTGCCACTGAATAAATATGAATAGTGAACTGCACCCATATCCTACAGATAATCCTTCTACAAATTGGCAGAGACTTACTGTCATCACACTGTCTGGAAGCTGCTCATGATGGTCCAGTGCTGACCTGCATCTGATTCTTTATTAGAGCACCGAGCTATTTACTGACTGACATTAATATATTATTTCAGTTTGCTGGAAGTGATCACACTTCAGCAGTTAAGGATCCAATAGTTTAATTTAAAATTTAAAATATAGCATTTTCACACTCCCATCATTTGCAAAACCAAACAAACCTTGGAAATTATTTGTTACTGTTTGTTGGTTGGCTGTTATGAAGGTCTATAAGCATAAAAACAAATTATTAAAAAAAATTGCTACACTTTTCACCTAAAATTCAAAATGTCTGGACTTTGGAGCTAGACACAATAATATCCCTCATTAGAAGGAATATGGACTAATATTATGGAGACACAAGCACAGGAGTGGCTTTATTTAAGAGAGTAATTCTACATATTCAGGAGGGTTATCACGGAGGCATGGGCTGCAGTGCTTTTGGTAGGCTAATGATACTCTGCTCTCTATGTGAATGTCATCCAGTTCTGCCAGCACATTTCAGTGCCTACAATGTTGGTAGAGAATGGGGCAGACATGTGGGCTAGCAGGCAAAAATCAATCCAGATAAAAATATAAGTGATTGTGATTAAGCGTTCATCATGTCTGGTGAGTCATTTGAGATGATTACCTGTGAGTCCGAAGGCCCAGCCAATCAACAAGCCAGAGTCTAACCAGGTCACCCCAAGACAGGTATATAGGCACCTAACAAAAGCAGTCACTCCAGTCTGCTTAAGTTTTTGGGGATGTCACCTGGTAGATCTAACAGACTACTCCTGTCTAGCCTGTTGTCATATATATTGACTATGTCAAGTTATAAAAGTTCCTGTTTTTTAAACACAGTGCATGTACAAAACACATATAATTTTAGAATACAGGGCATAAACGTCCACTGCTGTCTCTCTTAACTTTCTCAATCATAAAATGTCCAATTTCCCCCCGGCCCAAAACATCTGAATTATTATTCCATAAAACTGGTTTTATTTTAATGTTTCAGCTGAGCAAAGTTGGACTTTTCACACGAAACATGAATCTGTGCTGAAATAACTTAAATTTAACAAAAATCCAAATTATTATTACCATTAGAGGAAACTCTATCCTATTTTAGCAGTCATTAAAGTGAGACACCGAAAATCCAATCTGAGTATGATTCTTTGGTCTGTAACAATGATATAGCATCTGCACTACTGAAAATGACCTCACATTAAAAAAAAATGCTCAATGGGCTGTAATGCATGCCTGGTGAAGAATAGCAAATTGTGCTAAAACTTAAAATAGCAACTTCTCATTTCCTCATAGAAGTGGATTTCCTGCTCTTATATTTTATCAGACACATCATCTTCCATCACTGTGAAGACATATATGACTATCTTTTGATAATTTTGCTTATATATGTTGTAGTGCAAAATTCATCAATCTCAGACTTTGGTATTTTTTTTACACTGTAGCTCTGTTATCTTCCCCTTATCATTTCACATTTTTCCCCTGGAAATCTACTTGTGCTGTAAGAGATAATAAAGTTCAGTGGGCAAAGCTAAAAAGTGTAAAAAAATGTAATATAGAGATTCTTGAATGATATGTTGCAATTCTTTTTAAGGGCTAGATTTTCATTTACACTAAAGCTCCTTCACACTGCTTTGGAAGTGTCAAGATTCGTAAAGTGTGCATAAATCACACTATTAATTAGTCCCTAGTTAGAATGGAACTCATCTTTAGTTAGGTTTAGTTATATGCACACTTTCCAAGCTCTTAAATAAGTAGAATAATCTATGTATTATATACTTTTTCTGTATTCTACAAAGAAATCTAAATAGTTATCCTGTCCAGCATTAAAACAAATGTTATACCAGCATACACACCAAAAATTATATATTGTGCCAGATCCTCAGATAGTGTAAATCAGATGAGTTGGATTAACTTCAACAGCTAGCAATCTAGTCCTGCCTGAATACTTTATTTGAGAATGCATGACAAAATCTATCTTGGGTTACGGAGAGTAATGGCGGGGTGCGCACTGGATAATCAGATGTTATTTGGAAAGTCGTAAAAGTTGACCAAGCATTATAAGTGTGAAGGAAGAAACATGGAATCTTAACCACACCATTCAATGTTCCATTTACTATTAGTTTTCGCAACAAAACATAAACTCCCCAAATATACTGTGACGGAGTCAGACCAGAAGGGTATAGGAGAGTGCTGGAAGGCAGGTATATCAGCCTCAGGATGTGTAGGTCCCTGTTCCCTGGATAGCCAAACAAAGGCTACTCCAGGCCAATCAGGAAGCTTCTAGAAAGGAGTAGAAACAGCTAGCTTAATTGGGACACCTGAAGCCAATCAGGGACTGGCTGAAACCAGATAAAAACCTCCCAGTTAGTCAGGTGGGCTGTGGGTGTCAGGAGCTATGGAAGGAAGTTATGCTGTTGGTGAGACTGAGTGTTGGACAACATATCATACAGAAGGAAGGAGGCCCTGAGGTAAGGGTGAAGTGGAGTTTGAAGAAGCGGAGACTGCTGTGGGAAAGTAGCCCAGGGAATTGTATTGTGTTTTGTACCTAAAAGGTCAGCCATCTTAGCTGATACTATTAGGGTCCCTGGGCTGGAGTCCCCCGTTTCTGTCTCCCCTAATTAGTTACTGAGAAAGGGAGGTCACTCTGGGGCCTAGACGAGTTTCTGAAGCCCCTAAATCTGCCAGGAAGCGCAGGACCCACAAACACAGACTCGGAACTTTGTCACAATACCTTTAAATAAATAAATCTTTAAAATGTTTTAAATGTGAAAAAGTAATAATCCTAAGAAAACTGACCCAGCCTGTAGATGCGCATGTGTGCCAATTTACAAGATTGAGTGTATTCTCAGCAGAGATGTCAAAGACTGAGTGGGCATGGAGAGCAAGTTACTGAACACAGCCTTTAAGGGTGACCTCCAGATGGTGGGGGAAACTAGCCATGCTGATGCTCTCTTATCTGTAGATACAGAGAGAACTTCATTCTCCTCAATCTGTCAACTTCCCACTTTTGAGCCCATCAAAAAAAATTGTATAACCTCCCTCCCCACAACATTTGGAAAATAAAATTCACTGTAGTATGCTACAGCTCCTTTTCTTCCAAAAGCTTTAATTTTCCACTCCCATTATTTTAAAAAAAATCTATGAAAATTTTCTGTTCAATTTTCACTTGAGCAGGGCTGCACAGGAGGATATACTTAATTCAAAGCAGAGGGTTGTCAGCAAGCTGATGACTGCATAATGCAACTTAGAATAGGAGTACAAAATGCAGCTTAATATACCAAAAAGTTGAGTCCTATAATGATATCCTATTAGTGATATTTCTCTTGTTAAATAGCTAGACAAGTAGTCAACATTAGAAGTTTAGCTTTCTTTCCCTCCTTCCCCCCGATCAAAAGTTCTAAAATTGTTTTTGTGAGTGGCCTACCATACCATGTGTACAACATGGTGCTGGCTGATTTTAAAACGTCCTCGCAATTAATAGACATGACTTGGCTAGTAATGTTTATCTTGGTGGACCACATATAGAGCCCCAATATCTGGAGACTCGGGGAGGGAAGGGAGGAATTGTTCACAGGAAGAAGTTTCAAATATAGTCACAGCAAGCTGATTAATTTAGATAACAAAAATAGTCAGGGACCCAATCCTCAGGCTATTATTTATGCAAATTTTACCATAGATGTCAGTAGACTGAAATACATTTACCAAGTGCCATTTACCCCTTTCAAAGCTTTTAAATGTGTGCTCAAGTCATTCTCTATTAAGCAAAGCACTTAAGCACAATCTTGGTGTTTTGCTCAATAGGGGTTGACTGCTGAATCAGGGTCTTAGACTATTGTAAATAAGAAGAGGAAGACTTTGTAGCACCTTAAAGACTAACCAGTTTATTTCAGCATAAGCTTTAGTGGGCTATAGCACACTTTCGACTATTGTGACACTAAGCAGGCCAGGTTACGTGATAATTAAAGAACTAAAAATCCAGGGAGTACTTCAAGATACTGTGTCCAGTAGTCTCATTAGATAATTCCATTTATAATGGAGTCCTGACTATTCTCCCACAGACAAGACTTTAGGAAGTGAGTACATATGTAAGGCCTAATTCAAAGAGTAAGGATTTCTACTATTGGTTCCCATATATGAACACAGGCATCTTTCTGTTTCTGTTCTCATGTTTTCAGTGCTTTTCATGACTTTATTTAGGGACAATTTTTTTTTATTAAATAATGTCTTTGCAATGATCCAGAAGAATAAAAGGAACAGATAAAGTTAAAAATAAAATTATAGAACAGCTGGTGAATGAACATCTAACCAGCAGTGCCAATATGTAGGTGACATATGCTAATAAAATAAGTTGTTCAATTCATAACATATTCTGCCTAAGAGCTGTAAACAGAAAATCAGGGAGACAAATGGTGCTCCCTTTTGGTTTTGTAGCATCAGCTTTCCATCTGGATAATTTACATGCTGCTAGTAATATTTAATGCATGATGAGAGCTATCTTGCCATGATTTTAAAATGTGGTTTAAACTTGTGGTTCCCAGATGACCACAACACCCATCGGTTTCTAAGATGGTGGTGGCGGGCTGATGTCCGGATCTACAAAATTTAAATATTTTATAAAGGAGAGAAAAGTACACTTGCTCTTTGTCTATTGAAAATCTGTACAAATAAAACTAAAACTTATTTCTGTTCAATAACTTGCTGATTAGAGAACACATGACATGAATGAAGTTTCATGTATCCTTGATTCCTTATGGTTTCCATCCTCATGCTGTGTCCATTCTCCATTTTTATTCAGTAGCTCAAGAGCATAATGCTTTCTGAAGCCTTTCCAGAATGCAAGTAAGCAGCCATGGACACTGATTCGATCCATCATGTATGAAGTCAGTATGTAGGGATGAGGAGAGGATGGTCTGTAGGATGGGGAGATGCTTGTTTTTAGGATTCCTTCTGACAAAACTTATTTAGAAGTTGTAGGTTGTAGGTAGAGGGTCTTAAAACCCCAGTCTGTAGCAGACACACTGTAAGCCCAAGCACCAGGATTTAGGAACATCCCTAGCATTTATGTTTAAACATACCACCATTACCCAGTCCTTCTTCCCAAGACCCTGGGGGCAGGTGAATGCCATGTCAGAAAGGCGGAGCCATTGCCATCACATGCAAAATCGCCCCTTATTTCATTTGAAATATCACCTGGATGTAGTTTTGTGAATAAAGGCTTTGAAAGGTTAGCAGGCACCTTGTCACAGCCCATAATTGGAATTCAAATGTGAGAGGATGTCTCCACAGAGAAGAATGCAAATTCTGACTGCCAGCGCTGTGGCAGTCAGGATTTGACAGCACTGTCAGAATTCTTCTAATAAATAAGTTAGGTGTTTCACAAGTAGCCCCCGAAGAGTTCTGGAAGATCCTTTTGAACATTGGGATACTTCTCAAGCCGCAATGAAAAAGAATGTTAGTATTAACTTTGCCACTTAACCATCTGGCTAGTGTTAGTCTCTCTGTCTCTCAGTCATTGTTTGGCTAGTGTCAGTCTCTCAGTGTTCAGATTGACATTGCCAGAAGCTTTTCTTGTCTCTTAATCTGGGCCTGTCTTTTAAGAACAGCTGTTCATAAGGAAAAAGAGAGAGACTGGGAACACTAAGCCATCATTGCTATTACAGACAGGTGAATAAAGTATAAACTAATCAGTGAACTTACAGGAGGTATGATAGGCTTTATTCATAACTAGGAATACGTATCACCTATTTTGTGGCAGTAGTAGATTCCCTCATTTTTCTCTTGTCTTTATATATGTTGATAATGTTTAGTGACATATTGGGAGGTTTACATGCTGGGTAAATTAATGAAGGGATAAGAAAATAATTACATAGCTAATAGTCACTTCCAATAAAAATCATTGTCTTTACTGAATGTATATGGTGAGCATCTCTAAGTTTGGATATATGACTTTCTTAAAGTAATACCACTTATTGGAAATGTGTAATTTTTACTTCCTTTAACTAGAAATAGTTATAGGATAATATTTTGTAATTTGCAGTATTTCTGAAACATCAATGGTCACAATAAACTTGTAAATTCGTGAATCCCACTTACCAACGTTGCCACTGAACATTATAGGGTAGTCCCTGGTGTTTGATGACATAAAAATTCTATATTTAAGTAATCAGGGTTTACTTCTTCAAAACTCAACATGATCAATACTGAAATTACTCTGAAATGACAACATCAAAATCATTCACGGTAATAGCATAACGTTTAGTATACTTCCTAGAGTTTGGCTAAGGAAACAGTATTTGGTTGTGGTGTTACTTCTGCTGTTGTCTGATGGCTGGATCTGAGGATGAATCAAAGCTAGTACTGAGGTTTAGATTTCATTACACTGAAATCATGAGGTTTTAGGCCAATGGCTGACATGTTATGAGATCAACTGACCTCATGTAACTTTCTCTATTTTTGGCTGAATTAAGTATCTCCTTTTTTGAAACCACACCAAACACATTTAGGTCTAAGTTTACCATTCCCTCACCCATCATGACATATACAGGGTTTCAGAACTGATGTTCCTATTTTTGGTTCATTTCTAGTATTTTATTCTTTTTTATTATTAATGTGTGGTGTTTGTAATGATGCGTTAAAACTAGTCCTTGAGGTGTGGTCATTGGTAGTACTGTCAAGGTAGATCAGGGAGTATTCCTTTATTCTCTTTGCTATGAAGGAACCACACTAGCAATTGTTTTCACTTTTACCACCACCATTTTCTCTTTAAGAGACTTTCATGATAGTATTCTCACATTTCCATGGCTGCATGAACACCAGCTTGTTACACTGTTATCTGGCATATTACCTTCCACTTATTTTACAAATATCTAGTTAGGTTTGAAAGCTCTGCTTGAAGCCTTATTTGAATTACTGAAATTTACTAAAACCAAATATCCATATATAACACTATGAGATGTCAGATGCATTGCCAATTCCTTGTGGCTTCTGAGCAACTAGTCACAATTCTAAAATAATGTGGCTGCTTTAGGATTTTAACAATGCTTTATTGATGTAAGCAACAAATTGCAATGCCCATTTGCAATTTGCATTTGATGTGGGCACGTTTGATGTGTAGAAAACATTTTCAATATTTGCTAAAAGCACCACTAGCCATAAAGATGATGTTGTATAGCTGTAATAAATAGTATGTCTAGTTTAGTAAAAGGTTTTAAAGTACTTTTAAAACCCCAAACCTATATTTCCTCTGGTTATTATAACTTTCAAGATGATGTACAAATTTTACATCAGAGTTTCCCAAAACCTCCTTATTAGTAATTTGCATACTAAATAAGATTTTAAATGAGATCACATTTTGTCCTCTGTTTTTCCATTACTAATGTAGCAAGCAAGTAGGGATTTCACAAGTAAGCTGCATATTGATCTTTGAGAATACTGTAATACACACCTCATCTATTTAAATTGTATTTGGGAAACAGTAGAAATGAGTGCATACAGCTAATTTTTAACTCCACCTTCTTCTACCCTCCCCAGAAAGTGCAGACAACTTTTCTCAGTCTTTAGATTTACTTATTATGAGGAAAATATTTGCATTTTTTATAATATAATAACCATTCTTGGCTGAATAAACTCAGAGGCTTGAAGGCTGATGTGATAATGCATTATGATTCTGAGTCAAAGTATGGTCTTTGGTCTGTTCCTTGAGCAGTGCAACTATATGCTGCTCTATAGTGCTTGTGGCAAAGCCTCAGTCTAGATCGAAGTAATGTGCCCAGAGTCACAGGGGGTATGTCTACACTGCAGCTGGGAGCAAGCCTCCCAGCCTGGGTAGACAAATTTGTGTTAGCGTCACTCTAGCTAGTGCACTAAAAATAGCAGTGTGACTGTTGTCCTGTTATAATGAAGGACAGAGATACTTGATATGGATTTTATGAGGCTGAAAAATTATTTTTAGATGTGTAGGACTACCCAGGAGATAAAACTGTTCAGTGCAGGCAATGCCATGTTTATTCAGATAACTATCCGGGGCTTCAGCCAGGCTCCTTCATTTTCCATCCAGGTCCTCCAAGTCAACCCAGGACTGGGACTTTACGATCCACCCCTCTCATATGAAGGTTATGGTGGACTATAAGAAAGAGGAGTTGACTCTCTGCTGTACCATTCATAGGAGCCCTGAACTCCCCACAATTCCATTCCTTTAACAAGCAGCTCCTTTTAAGTCCTTTACTAGGCCATTTTTCTCATCACTGGATGCTTTCCCAATGGAGAACCTGCATGGCTTGCCTGCTGCATGGAGAAAAGGGATTCTAAGGCCCAGAATCTTTAAAGCCTTTAAAGCACCTTTAAAGCCTTCCACCATTACATTCCCTGGGGATGAGTCATTGCCGCAAAGCTGACCAACACCCACCTGTTAGCAATAGTTTCTGAGCTTCTTCCTCCTCCCTTCCCATCCCCTGCCATAAAGCACTACTGCCTAACTTCAGAAAGCCTGGACAATGTCCCCAACTCTTATGAGGCAGTGCAGTCATTTTGGCTCCAGCAGAGACTCGGGTTAGCTACCCAAGCTCATAGCCAGGGGGTCAGATGGGCTTGAGAGCCAGCACTGCCACCCAAGCTGCAGTGTCCACACTGCTGTTTTTAACACAGATGCTCACAGTATAGACATCGCAAGAGAATCTGTGTGGCAGAATAAGAAATAGCTCCCAAGGCTCCTTAGTCCCAATGTTGTGCTCTGAGGAGGAACTTGCTCTTCTTCTTCATGGCATTGTGCTGCTTTCAGGCAAAAATTTACTCTTCTTAATATGGTAGGTTTCATAAGCTCATGAATACACAGAGAGTATATTAGTGACACTGGAATGATGAGCTGTTGTGTCTAAAAGAAAATAGCCTTACCGTTTGGTTATTGTAAAGTCTCCATGATCAATTTTTCAAAATGTTTGATGGGTTACTGAGGGTAGTCGTGTATTCTAACTTTCTGTTTAAAAAGCTAGCCATAAATGTCATCAGTAGGTGGTTTATTGAGTCAGGAGATTTTGTCAATAAGCAAGGTAGACAAAATGTCCCTTTGCTGTGACATGTCTCTGCTTACCAGCTCTGTTTAATTTAGTAGTGATGTATTTAGTTACACTACTGTTTACATCTTTACAATTATTCTCTGAATAAGTGCCATAGGAAACGTCGTCATCTTTATTTATTCCCTGTGTTACAGTAATTGCATCTATCAATAGCAGCTATGACATTGATTTATTCAGTTTGAGTGGTCTATATTGATTTCTCCCTGTATGTTTTTAATTTGTTCGATTCTAAGTAGAAGTGGTTTTATATGCTAGTTTTTAGTGACATTCACTCAACATTTTACTTTAATACTTGAATTCAGGAATGTAGGATACCATGTTCAATTCCAGGAATTCTTTGTGTCTGGGAATCTGTGATTCAATACCAACTTTACACCTTTCATAAGAATACTCTCCGCAGCTGTACATGGCTTTGCATAGGACATTTCCCACCCAGTTTTCACTTGATTCTGAGCAGATGTCGATACTTCAATTAAACACTTGCAGCTAGCCCATCAGCTCACTCGGGCTCATCAGACTCTGTCCATTAGGTTGTAAAATTATAGCACAGACATTTGAGCTTAGGTTGGAGACTGAGCTCTGGGAAACCATGTGGAAGAAGGGCTGGAGCCCAAACGTCTACACCAAAATTTTGCAGCGCTATGAGCCTAAGTCAGCTGAAACAGGCCTGCTGTGTTTAACTGCAGTGTGAACATAGGTGGGAATTTTGCCATTTATTTCTCTGGAGTCAGGATTTCACCCTTAATACATCATGGAGTAAAATAAATGGAACCTATTCATTTGAATCATTTTTCTTTTGAAATTTCAGGGAGTTTTTACTGCTGCCACACAAATGCGTTTCCAATTTGACCATGAGAAGAATCACTTTGGTACCTCTGCTAACACAGCCAATAAAAACACCAATTAGTACCTTCTGGTAATTTTTGATATGGGCAAAAAGCCACAAAAATGTACATTTCTGTAGTTTATAGCTTGTTTAATTAAAAATAAGTTAATTATCAGTAAAAGGTGAGCTCATATTACTTGCAAATACATTTGAGGATAAGAGGCATAATTGTTAGTACTGACCAAAAAGCTGAATACAATCACAATATCTACACATCAGCTGTTTTACGTCTATAAAGTTATTTATATGAAAATTACCAGAAGAGATTTCTTCCCCCATAGTGTCCAAATCTATTCATTCACCATGATGGTTCATTTGTGTTTTAAAAATGTTTTGTGCTGTTCAAAAGTGCTTCTTTTCCTTCCCCTGATTTTTTTAAAATAAAATTTGGAAAACTGGTGGAAATTTTAGTTATTGCAGACTTTTCTTACAAAAATTGCAGAACTTGACCTCACTGCTGTGGGAATTTGGAAAAAGAAAAATTGTAATGTTTTGAAATAATAATTTCTGCTTAAGCATATGCCTCTTTCTCCCCTCCTCACTTATCAGAAAAATTACAGGAGACCCATTCCAAATAGCCCTTAACCAATAGGCATTGGTTTAAAATAAAAACAAACAAAATGCTTAATTTTAGGGAGCCTAGTTTAGGTGACAAGAATACTGTTTCATTTTAATTAAGTCCCAAACCACTTATTGCACTTAGCTTAGTTCTTATTAGTTCTTGTTAGTTCTTAGCTTAGTTCTTATTACCTTATCACTCCTCTGCTATCTGATGATATATTTAGACACAGCCTGTCTGTATGTAACTTTACTGTATGGTAAGTATACCTTACCACTCTAACCTTGCATGTACAATCTTCCTGCCCTTATTCACTGATTCATTCTCCTGTCTTTTTTTCACACCTCCATCCATTACGCTTTCCATGATGTTTACTTTTTCAGGGTATAAGAAAAAAGGTGTGAACTTATGGTCAAAAAGATGCATTTCAAAGTGATGCACAGATCCACAGTATTGGTAATGCAGCAGGCTACATATGCTGTAAATTACATTTGTTGCCAGATCCATCATTAGATGATCAGAGGATTCCTTTGTGAGTTTCATATAAAAAAGAGTCAAGAGGGTTTATCTCTCTTTTTGTATGCAGATCAAAAGATTTTTGAATTGACCAACTTTCCCAATAGAAGAGGTTAGTGAATCTGAGACATCAGCATATCTTCTAGAGGAATTTTTTTAATGACTTTTTAAATGTAGGATTATGACTTTTCTGTGGAATGAAGAAAGAGAAGGAGCCATGTTCATGAAGGGGAAAACATTTAATTTTATTAGAATAATAATTAAAAAACAAAACCTCAATTCACTTGCAATAAAAGCCAGGGCAATAGAAAATATTAGTTGTATTTTTTTTTTTCATTTGAATAATCACTGATCACCTTTCTTCCAGCACAAAAGTCCTTTAATTGAATTTCTCCATTTGTAACTTGAACATTTAAACATGGTTGCTTATATATAATAGAATGTAATACAATATTGCCATCTAGTGAAGAGATAAAAGCAGATTTCTCGCCAACTAATCTCTGATAAAACAAAGATAGTCCATTTGACTCATAATGGAACCCAAGCATTTTAAATGATTATCATTTATATTTTTAAATAGCTTCTTGCCAGATATATTCATTTTATATATTTTGTGAAAATGACACCAGTAGTTGAGAACTAAAAAAAAATAAATCAGGAATTCAAGTATCAAATACTGTAAAGACATTCAGTATAGGTTCAGTCCTACATGATATTAAGTGCCATCAACTATGTTCATTTAAACAATTCTTAGCAATTATACCGTCTCACAGAATTAAGCTGTATAAGTATGTCAAGTAATATTCTATTTATACAGTTTTCTGGTACCAGACAATACAATCGGAATGAAAAATTCAAATAGTACCATAAACTAGTAAGTAGTGTTTCAGAAAATCATGAGTAGTTGCCATTCAAAGAGGGCTTTTTAATTATTCTGCTGGTTCTTTTCATATATGTAAGGCAAATCAGGTCACAGTTGTTAATTTTGACCTACCAGTTGTAACCTTTCAAGCCTCCCATTGACTGTAGTGTGTTATGGACGAGGCAATGGGGAACTTTCTGCATTATGGATTTATATTAAGTTATAATTTCTTGTAGGTTACATATAGCACATTGAGTTCTTAAGGAATCTGTTTTATTTTTTTCAAACCATTCAGCTAATTGTAATGAAGCAGTTTGGATTTAAAAATAAAATAAAATTGTATGTCACAAGCTGAAAGTGAACAATTCCTCCCTTATATATATTAGGTACTTATATGGCCTCCATTACCATAGTATCTGAGTTCCTCACTATCTTTCATCTATTTATCCTCACAACCCTTCTGTGCAGTAGGAAGGTACTACATACCCCTTTTACAGATGAGCAACAGAGGTACAGAGATGCTAAGGTCCAGATCCTCAAAAGTATTTAGGGGCCTAGCTCTCATTGATTTCAATGGGAGTTAGACACCTAAATACCTTTGAGGATCTGAGCCTAAGTGACTTCCTATTCTGTGGTAATGCCGGATATTGAACCAGGTATCCCAAGTACTAAGTTAGTGTCTCAACCACTGGAAAAGTCTTCCACTCCCTTCTCTTCCATCTTCCGCACTTGTTTATCCTTTTCTGTGCAAATCTGCATCTTTCTATTTAAAAACACAGCAGAGCAAGAAGAGCGGCACCAAAATACCACAAAAAGGAAGATCTCATGGTGTTTACAGTGCTGGCTCAAGCAAATAGTACTAAGAATCTCATGGGATTCATAAGACTTCCTGACCAGTGGGTTGGTGGGGGGGTTTTTGGGGGGGGGGAGGTGTTGGGTTTTTTCCCCCAAAATTCAAGAGGTTCTCCCTGAGATTTTTGATAAACATTTGTGCCTTGCTCCTGAAATCTTCACTCAGATGAAATGTATGTTGACTTCTCCAAAGAGTTTTCCGTATAAGAACTTTAGGAACTAACCCACAAACCTTAGCCTAATAGATCCAAATCTCCACTTTAAAGGTGTTTTTTTCTTACTGGTATATCTAGGCAGGTATATCCAGTGCAGGATTCAGAGTGAGGGATTACTGAGTTCCATATTTGAAAACTATTTCTGTGGCATTTGAAAAGTCAGTTGATCTTAGTCTCAGTTCTCCCACCTGTCAAATGAGTAATGTTTGTTTTCTTGCATCACAGGGATTTTGTGAGTGTTGATGTTTATACAGCATTTTGAAATTTTTAAAGCCCAGTTTATTTGACTTCAAAGGGATTACACGTGAGAAACTGCACACAGTCTGATCTTATTACTGTATTATCAGTCTGTAACCTCAGTTAATGTGAACCCCATTTTTCTAGGCTACAAACTTAACTCCATCAAAGGGGTAAAGGTAAGATTGAACAGTGGTAGCTACTGAAAAGGCAACAAATAGCACATTTACCGCACGTATTTACTATTCTAAGTAGAGGTGAAAGTTGCATTATCTCAGATATTGCTGTGTGGTGTGGTGATGGGGTATACAAACCCCAAAGGAGCAGCACAGGATAAGCCAGCTGCTGAGGGTTCATTCAGCCCAGCCCTCTACACCTGCAGTATGTGTCAGGTTTAGAGGGAGGAGTTAAAGGGGGAAGCACAGCTCAGTTAGGGGGTGACTGGGAAGGAGTGCAGATCTCTAGCTCCCATTCTGAAAGAAGTCTATCTGGGAGCAGGAATTATTTGAGAGTACGCAGGCGTGACATGACACTGCAGTCAACATGCTACCCGAGAGTTGCTTGAGAGACTGCTGCTTTTCAGAGCCTAGCTGAGGAAAGGTAGGCTGGATGAGATACTATTTACCACAGTGTTTTTGAACTTGTGATCTGCAGCCCCCTGATCTCCAATGGGGTCCACACCTCCATTTGAAACTTTTTAAGGGTACACAAATGAAAAAAGATTTGAAAACCATTGGTTTACTACCTGTACCTTGTTTGTTGCTGCTTGATAAGACTGTGCAAGTGGTGCCATGCCTGAAGGAGTTGACAGACAAATATACCCTTTTTTTCATTACACTCAAATCAAGTTGTGGTAGTGTTTTGTCCCAAGCCCAGGAGCAACTTGAGATGCATACAATTCTTGGCAAATGCTGACTTTTTAGTGGCAGTCACTGTAGCTCTAGCATCCTTGTCACAAGCCACAGTAGTATTCATGATAGCCTCCAAAAGAGAGAGACCACTCAGTGTTCTATAAATAAGAATTATTTCAGATGCAAATGTCCCCATGTAAAACCCATTTTCAGTGTAGTCTGGAAGAGACATGGTAGTGGCTAAACAGCAATATTATTATACAGCATGAAATGAACAATCAAGTAAGTATTCAACACAGTTACACAAACATACAGAATAGTAAAGCAGTGTTTTCCACTTTGCTGTCCCTAGTTGAACTAGAAATGAACAAAGCAGCTTGAATAACGCCCCCACACACAATT
>ML677377.1:11036663-11067888 GCA_007922305.1 Dermatemys mawii
TTTCTAGTTGAGCTCTAAGGTGACCAGATAGCAAGTGTGAAAAATCAGGACAGGGGTTGCGGGGGAATAGACACCTATATAAGACAAAGCTCCAAATATCGGGACTGTCCCTATAAAATCAGGATATCTGGTCACCCAATTTGAGGTCTGATTAACTGTATTTCACCCACTTTTCTTTTCTATAACTCACTGCAGTGCTGGGTGTTTAGCATTTCTGTTCTGGATGGCACAATCACTAGAATTCTCACAAGAAAGCTTGTCCTCTTTAAAATTCTCAGGTCAAAGCTGAATATTCAATTGAATAATCTTCCTGTAATCATCTATGCTAAAATCTCTGCACTAGTAAAGTGGCAAAACTTACATGTCATCAACAGGGCCAAGACTTTATCTGCAGATTTTTAGTAGCTTAACCATCCTGAACTCTTGGAAATCTGTATATTGCTAATTTTTAGCCTAGCTGTAATCTCTGATACAAGCTCTTCCCTAGTGAAATGATGTGGATGGTAACCTAAATATTCATCTGAGTGCACGTTCTCTCAAATATGCCCTTCTAAGCTTTATTTTTATGGATAATCACTGTTAAGGGGACAAGGGGAATGCGACATTCAACACATCATCCATCAAGAACTTGAAGTCACTTAATTATTCCATTAGATATTCACATTTTAGATCCCCAGAGGTGGATAATTTTATACGTTTTTGGGCTCCATAAGCTTTGCATGAGTTTCTGACCATGAAGCCTCCCTCTAGAGTAAGGCTGGCTTGGTAGCTGTGGTTTTTTGTTTTTTTGTTTTTTTAAAACAATCATGATATATTATATCAATACTTTGAAGTAAACAAATTTTTTAAAAATCTTCCTTATCTTCTTCATTCTAGGCTGAAATCATAATTATGAAATACATGATTTTAAAATCTACAAGGAAAACAAACACATGAAATAAATAAAAAATGAAAAAGGATTACTTACATGTCAATTGTAATAACCATAATATATCTGAAGCATCAAACTTTCCTAAAGAACAATATGAAATTATTAGTTTACCTTAAGATGTAAAGATACATCTTGACTCACATTTACATATGTTCACAATAATTTTTTTCTGTGAATTAGAAAATACTGGAATTTGTTTAGATGAAATGTTTGTGTACAAGCTCACACAAATTTTGTTAGATGCTGGCCTCAATTCCATAAGACATTTTCAATTAAGAAAAACGTTTATATAGTTAGCAAGCTGTCATTCAGTAAAACTTTTTTTTTAATTAAGCAGATGGTGATAACAAAGAAATTAATGAACACATACTTGTTTGCCTGCTATACTGATTTGCATTTCTAAATTATTCAGGTTATGCAGCAATTAAGCTTTAATTGCTTTTAGACAAATGAATATCTCAGAATGAATAACAAACAGTGATGGCATTGTCTAAGAAGCATAGTGTAATGTAATGCCAATGCTTTTTTTATTTTATGATAATTTTAGGAGCACAAATCTGAAAATAGAACATTGTTAATCCAGATTGACTGTATTTTACAATGCAGTTTCACTGTTCCATATTCAGTATCTCACCATATCACTGGTCTATGCCAATAAAATAAATTTAAGATACAGTATTCAATTTTTGTCAAGTGTTTTATTTTCTTTATTGTACTCTTCAGAATATTTTGGAATCGCATAATTTCTAGTATATAAAAAATGAACTTCATGCACAAGTGTTATGCCATTATGTCAACTCCTCACTAGCAGTGGCACCAGACAGATCAGTTTGCCAGTGACAATGATCTGTAAGGAATTGTCTTTCTGGAAAAGAAGGGATACAGAACCCATGAAAAATATGCGAAATTCCTGGTTCTGACTGATCATCCACTGGCTTCAAATGACTTTGCACTAGTGTATATGGTACAGCTCATATTTGTATACTCTGAGTCATGGCAGGTACCAAGCCATGGTTGCTGTGCCTTTGCTTGCTCCATTTTTTTTTATAGCCGACAGCCACTGCTTTCTCAGTTTTGATATTCTGTTTTACGCTTCCCCTATAGTATATGTTGTTGTTCTTGCTCAAGTGTGTGGGTTTTTTTCATAAAATAAATGGTGCACCTGTCACCTCCATAGCTATAATTACATTGTTTACTTACAATTATACATTCTGCCCCAAATCCCCAATTGATGTAAATCACAAGAGATCCATTGAAGATCCAACTCAGCATGTGACCCAGTGTCAATAATGTTCAAAACTTCTTTCTCTCTCTCCCTCTCTCTCACCATTAATGTTATCAGTTGTTAACTTCATGGTGACCTAGCCTTGAGCTCTGTGGTTATTTATGTTTCTAAGTTTTTATTCTTAGTTTTTCTGGACAAATTGACTGCATTTTCTCTGTCTTATTTTTTATCTTTGAAATACATTTTAGCTTTCTTTTCTTGGAGGCCTTTAATAGGATGCATCTAATTTAACAATCTTCTACCCACATGATTTTAATTAGTGCAATACCTATATTACATTAATTACTACTTATTGAAAATGTACATAGATAAGTATTTATCTACACTCTTGTGTATGATATGAACATCTGAATATAAATATTGATTGAATTTCTTCCTGTAAACATCTTCCTCCAGAATGACCTAACCATGGGAGCAATGGAGAAACAGGTCCATTGTTAGATAGCAACTGATGTTTCTTTTAATTGTAGTTGGCTCCCAGATATTTTTGTGGTGGGCACCCTGAAGATCCGTGGTAGAATTCATTTGTATATTTGTGTGACTCTATATAGTAGGCAAATTGCATACTTGATTTCAAGCTTGACTTGTTTTGTGGAATTAAACTTAGTCTCACTGCAGAGGCTGTCTAGGGAATCAGGAAGTGTCTTTTGTTAGTCAGTTTACACTAGTACTAACTGTCCCTGGTTATTAATTTTATTTGTGGATTTCTAAACTATCCATACTTACAACTAATCTTTTTTTTAAGAAAAAGTATTCAAACTGTCTCCTTTACATAAATAAAAGGATAGAAACAAAAATAAAGACATTGCAAAATGCACTAGCTGTACACTGAATCCAGGGATTGATTACTCTTCAGTCAGTCTTAGGCTCAATATTAATACCATGTTTGCACTGCTGTTTATGTTACAAATCTGCTATTGCACATAGATGGACAAGAGGAGACAAAGTTTTCAAGACTCCTCTTTGGCTGCATAGTCAAGATTAAGAGCTAAATAATCATGTCCACAGATGAGAATACTATGTGGCTGCTCTTCCCATGCCTTTCAGGATTGTATCAGCAAAGATACCAGACTAGTCAAGTGGTCATTCAGTAATGTTCAGCACCATTGTGAGAGACTTGACCCGGACATGGTCTCACACTAATGTAGCCATTTGTATTCTGGCTTGTTACCATTTTACACCCACTTTGCACAAGTGTAAATAACCGCACAATATATAAGGCAGTGAAGAATCTGTCCCCTTGTTCAAGGTTCTGTTGAATAAGCATCCAGCTCCCATGAAAGTCTGGCCAATTGAGTCATGACGTAAAAGGCAGTGTGCATTATGTTAATTTACTGATGTATTAAAACAGGTGTAAGTGACAAATGAGTGTAACTTGCCCAGCTTGGATGACTACTGAGCCACCATCTCTCACGGTTACCATTGACTACTGTGAAAAGAATTGGGCCTGTTCCAGCTGTCAGACTAACTAAACCTCGGACCCCACCCTGAGCACACCTCCCACTCAGTTCTCAGGCTGTTGCCTGTCTCTTGTGGTGGGATCATAAAATTGTTCTGAGTCTCAGACCCAGCCTTTAGTTGCACTCCCCTAGGTATCACCCGTGATCGCTTCAGTAGGTCTGACATGTCCAGCCACAGGAAATTTTTCCTTCTGGGGCAGGGACAGGGATAATCAATGACCAGACAGCCTCCTTAAAACTAAGTTTTATTCACTTTGATAAATACCTTTAAAGAACTTGTATCTAAAAACAATAAAATAGACAATGGGCATATCTAGCTTCTCAGGTGTTTAACCATCTTCCCCTTGGAAATTCTTGTAGGATTTGCTGCCTATAGACTCTTGCAGAGCCTCAGTTAGTTGTCAGCTTGTCTTCTGGTCAGAACTCACTGATAGCCTTTGGTGACTGGTCCCCCTTCACAGAACTTAAACCAATTATTAACTCTTTATAGCCCTTGGATCTGATAATTCCCAGCTTTTGGGGAAAAAAAAGAAAGAAACTGTTTGCAGCTGACTGGAGACAGGATCCCTGAAGCTTTCCGCTTGCCCATTTTCTGTTTCATCTGTCTGCACAGTTCCCATTGAATTGGAGCATTTTAGACATTTAGTAAATATTCCACTACCGCCCATATAATTTAGATTAATATAGTCACCACAAGTAATTCTAATTATGCACTATATAATATCTTCCCTTCACTGACCTGGTCAACTACAATGTTCATAAAATCTCCATATTACATATCATCTTTGTAACTGTCACAAAGCCCTTAGTAGAGTGTTTGTAGAAGTTCTTCAAAAAACTTCCAGGAGTTCTCTCCAAGTTATTCTATAATTTACAGATTTAATCTATACTAGTAAATAGTTTGGGTTTTTATCCAACATGCAAATTAAATATTTGCATGTGTACCAGGTAAAATACTTGTTTTCAGGTGGATTAGTTTTCTTTATTCAAATTAGGATGGCTCAGTGGAAAAAATATTGCTGAATTAACAACCTGAGAATAAATGAGAAATAAATTATTAGATTCTGGCTTTCACTACTTTTAATCAAACTGTCTCATAAATCTTACAGGAAAGATAAATGACTCACCTAGATAAATAAAAAAAGTTGTTAGAACAATAATGAATTGCTGAAATTAAAATATTCATTATGGCTCCAACACATGTTGCCTTCAATACAAATGCATGATCTTGAATATTATTAAGGTTTAAGCAAATTTAAATGTGACAAGCACAAGATTAAATGTGGCACATAAATGAGTTTAAATAGCTAATTAGGTTTTCTTGGCCCATTCTTAGTCTGATGGCTATGTAATAGCAATTAGATAAGCTGTATCACCAAACAGATATTAATTTCATTATGTATCTTCAGCTTCACACCTCATTTTTACAGGAGACACTTAACCATGCTTAAAGTAATACAAAGACTAAAAATCACATTTGAGCATTCAGGTTACATAACACGCTGCTGACCATCGACAAAGGACATTATTGTCATCCCGCTGGACTTCTCTGCAACATTTGCTACCACCAAGCACTCCAGACCTCAATTCAGGAGGCTGCAAAAATGAATAGAAAGGTTCTGTTCTTCTTAGACAAAACCCAGAGGGTGATGATGGGCAACAATTTCCCAACATTTGCAGTTCTCATCTGTGGAATACCCCCAGAGCTCAATCCCCTTTTCCATACTACTTCTTTCTGGAGAGTCATTGTGTGAGTTGGTCAGACAACAAGGGCTGAAGTGCTAGCAGTAAACAGACACCATCCAACTCTATGTTTTCTATATATCACTTGTGAACAGCACCATCTCCCAGTTTTCTCAGAGAGCAGAAATCAGCACCTAGAAAAAGAGCAACCAGCTAAGGTTTGCACCCAGTCAAGAGCATCAAGGAGTGTGGCTGCTCTGGAATATCCCACGCTATCAAGGGTTTCAGATTATTACCCCACTGTAGCTGCAGAGGGGTGGGGCTGCTGCAAAGCCAGCTGCTCCAGATTCCCCAGATGCTCCCCCTAGTGAGCGAGGGTGTTCCGAGCAGGGCTTGGTGTTGTCCCACAGTGTCTCTACTGCCACGTTGGCCCTGGTAGCTTCACCACAAGAGCTGCAGGTGGGTGGGGAGGGGACCCAGCATCTTGTGAGCCACAGCTTGAACAGTTCTGAGACTGAAGTACCTACTGCCACACCACCAGCGGTAGCAGATCCATGTGCCCCCACCCCCATGACAAGGGAACTGGGAGGCAGCAGTATTACAGCTGGTCCAGGCAGCAGGCCCTGCATGCTCCTGTGGCAGCAGAAGCATCCCTGCCTGCCTTATGTCCCCATCTTCTGCCAGCATAGATAGCAACAGCAACTGCAGCATGCTGCCCAGCCCCACAGTTTCCCCAGGTTCTAATGTTTTGCAGCTCTGGAAACAAGCTGCATCAAACGCCCTCTGCCCCGAGCGGGGGCTCCTGCTCCTTCAGTGGGCTGTGCCTACAGGTTGGGGAACTATGGAGACACCCTCCATTAGTGTGCACTCCCTGCAAACAAGAAGTGGGGGATCCAGTGCTCCCACACTCCCTTTGGCCACAACATCTCCTGGGTGTACAAAGTTATCTTGATTCTCTGTTGTCCTGGCATAACTGGATTTGGGAACCTAAACAAATCCATAGGCTTTGGCTGTCTCTATGCCTCTATCCACATGCTTTCTATCTCCAAGTATGGCTGAATTGCAACTGCAGCTAACCAGAAAATGCAATACTTTTTTGCAAAGCCTGGGCATAGCTTAAATAGGCAAGGAGGGGCACCCAGTAGCCAATCAGCTGTCCCCATCTCTCTTTACAAAGCCAGTGGCAAAATGGGGGCAGGATGCATTGTAGCAGCCATCCTTTTGGCTTTCTGCCATGCTTGCATGTGGTCTTCTCTTATGCTCCTTCTGGAGAGTAGGGTAATACTAGTAGTATTTCAGAGTGGTAGCCGTGTTAGTCTGTATCTGTAAAAAGAACGAGGAGTATGAAGGTGCCACATATACTCCTCATTCTTTTTACTAGTAGTATTGTCTTTCAGTATGATGTACCAGCAGGTGAGGCAACATTCAAATATTTACCTCACTGGATCTTAGAGGCTTGCGATATAGCACCTCAGGCTGAATTTTGATTTTTTTCAATTTGCATGTATACAGGGTCCTTTTAGAAGATGGTCTACAATTAATAAGTGACAATATTTTAAAATTACGTCCTTACTATGTATTGGAGGGGGGAATGGCTGAAAAGTAATGGGACAGAAAATCATCTTAATAGAGGAGAATGAGGAGTTAATAAATCTGCCCTGTCAAGTGACTGTTCTCTGAGATAAGCCTGACTGACGCTTTCCTCTGTATATCCCCATTTAAAAACGTTTATACCTGATTGCGATCTGTTTTCTCAGCATTCATTCCTATTACAAACATTTCTCATTCTGAGCAATTGGGTTATAGGTGGAACCCTTTCAGTAGAAGAAGCTGTTAAAATATAGTATACTGTGTTTCATTTGCTTTATGACAAACTACTGCCTGCCCCACTACTCATTTGTTATATCTGTATATTCAGGTACAGCTGTTGGTACTTTCCATGTGGTCTTCATAGCTGAACTGAGGTTTTTTTACAATGAAAAATAACATTCTGAGTATTATTGAGTACTATGCTACCAATGTATTAAAAAAAACCTTAAGTTAATTTCTATAAATTAAATTTATATGTCTGTTTTATGTGCTTCTATGAAAGATTCCAGTGAAGAGTTGGTCTTTGTGTTCCCTTTTAAATTGCTTCACCTATTGTTTCCTGACTGCATCACCTTTAGATCCCTGTATCTTAAGAATGACCAATGTCCATGTGAAGCTTTTTTAGCTCTTTTCTCTTGTGATTTTCCATGTGCCAAAATGTTGATTCTTCATGAAATCCACGCAGGTCTGGATCAAAGGAATGTCCCCCACTTTGGGAAAATAATTTTATTTAAATATTGGTGTTATCCCCATGTTATACTATTGGAATCTAAGTCTATAAGAAGGTTTTGATTGACTGGGAGGCACTGTTGTCTGTTGGATTAGTCATGGGCATAGCAGACAGGTGACTTGGGTTCCACCAACAGTTGTGATGCTGATGTGATACGATCATGGTGACATTACCACTTTAACCCTCAAGGTCTTCTCTACTCTGTAGAAAGGAGCAATTGCATTTTCCTAGTTCATACAACTTGCTGTGTATTTGTAATAGCAGTCAAGGTTGAAGCAATACACCTTGTACTTGAAGCAGAAGGTGGAAGGTGGTGAGATTTGTGATGTTCCTTAGTTCCTGGGTGGTCCCCAAGAAAAGTCTGTTTCTCACACATTTAATCTTTGCCATTGTTGTAAAGAGTTACACTGTACTAGTGCAGCAAAATTGTCAATCAGTCTTCTTCACAGAGCTTTAGGAGGTCTTTTAGATATCTTGACTCCAGGGGAATAGGGTGAACAGACAGCAAGTGTGAAAAACCAGGACAGGGGGTGGGGAACAATAGGTGGCCTATATAAGAAAACGACCCCAAAATTGGAACAGTTCCTATAAAATCAGGACATTTGGTCACCCTAATCTTGAAAATTATGACTGAGGATATAAACTTGATTTGAAATTCTATGTGGAGGACAGGTTTAATGTGCTTTCCCGTGTTGCTGAGGAGCTGTGCTGCTGTGTTCTCTACTAATTGGAATTTCCTAAACTCCGAAGGCTTTGTGCCCAGGTGTATTGCACTGCTGTCATGCATCGGAAATGTGATGAAGGTGTGAATAGCTGAGGCCGGTCTCTCCACCGAAATGGGATGGTGTCTCCTAGCCAACTGGAGACAATAGAAGGTGTTGCTAGCAAATGTTGCTATGTAAAAGTTTAGACACACACATACTGCTTTTAGTGGAGCAGGAAGTCTGATCTCTCTCTTTTAAGGAGGTGTTGGTAAACTCTACCAGCAAGAGACTCAGGTCTTCCTTGCAACCCTTCACCGGGCAGGAAGAGCATGGGTCTGGAGCACTGTTCCCTCTAAGTTGTGTGCATGTGCGCATGCACATAGATCCCAAACCCCACCCACACGGCGAAGCACTGCACACACGAAGGTGCACAAGTTGATGAGTGCAGTTCCTCCAATATCTCCGTAACCTGGGAGAGTGACACTGGATGAAACTCTGGATCATATAACCTTCTCTTTTAGAAGCAGATAATTGTGACTAAATCCAGACAACTTTAACTGCAAAATAAGAATCAATTTCCTCATAGTAAGCGGTATTCAAATCAGTAAAAGACACGAAGGCAGCTCAGATTTATCAAACTGTCTGGTGTCTTTATCAAATATGCTCACCAGGATTTTGAGTATACCAGGGTACAACCCAAAAAACATTTTCTTTTTCTCTTTCCGAGCCATAGCAGAAAGAACTTTCATTAGTCAATCTCATAATAATAAAATAAGGGAAAAGACTAGCAATTGAGGGAGAAAAATGGTAAATGTCACTAATTTGTTGTTGACTGCCAGTATCTAGTTATGCTTGTACCTATGGACCCATGACAGACTCATTATATGTCCAAAAATGAAAACAGACTGACTAAAATATAACTAAAAAGTCACAGTGAGACTGATTCTAATCTCAATTTTACAGATTTAACTGTTGAAATTGGTGGTGTCATTCAGATCTACACTGTGTAACTGAATTCAGATTCTACCTCAAAGCCAACTTAAAAAGAAAAACCCAAACCACACAAATAAAATCCCACAGCACTAAAAAAACTTATTGTGTTCAGACCCATCAGCTGGTCCCTTTACTTTCTGAGGAGGTCAGGAAGTGTGTTATCTATTGTGCACCAGATCTGTTTTCACAATGTAAGTCTTCCTTTCAAGCTTTGTTTCTAAACATAAGTGTCTCAAGCAGTAGTTTAACATGATCTTAAAAATAAATAAATAAAATAAAATAAAAAGAAAGCTTGACTAGGATTGGCAGCAAACTTCAATAGAAGATTACAAAACTCACCTGACAAATATCTTTGAAGCATGAATCAAAGCACTTGCAATTGGGGAAAAACTTGTCATACTCAATTAAAGACTATCTGCAGCAAGACATAGCTCAGTCAAGGTGAAACACTTGAATTTCTTATTACATGCACACTGAGCCTCATCATAGACTCTGGAGAGAGCTCCAGCATGTGGGTTGTTTCACATGCTGCACTGAAGAGATTCTTCAGTGTGTACTTAATAATGTTATTCAAGGGAAAACAATATTTTTTTCATAAATGTCCTTGAGAAACTTCCATGATCATCCAACTTTATCTAAATAACATCAACTTTATAGTGTGCTAATTTGTTTCTCTCTCTCTGTTTTCAATTTAATACTACTTCAATTTCTACCATATATTGCAGATTGTGTCTTAGTAAACATTTATATCCCCTTACCCCTTCCTAGCTCTGTTCCCCAGCAGATATTGTAAGGTTTTAAAAGGTAAAATTACCAACAAACACACACACACAAAGTAGTCAGGTAAAGACCTATTGCAAAAAAATTACATGAACAGACTTGAGAAATTGACAAGTTAATGCATAAGCTTAGGCAAAATTTGTGGTAAATACAGCTAAAAAGTTAAAAAAATTGCAAAACAATTAATTGGCCCCCTTTAATGTAGGTTAGTAGAATGTGAAAGAATTTTGCATTTGCTTGTCTCTCCTCATGCTCTCTGCTCTGCTCATCCATATATTTCAGACCCACTTGCCCTTTAGAAGCTTCACTTAAGACCTTGAAGTACTGGATGTAACTTGAGAGCCCTTACCTTAGGGGCATCTAAGAGCATTGGCTGTAGTCTGGAAATGTTCACTGTATAAATGTTTTTATATAGTTGTCTAACAACTGGTGATCAGTGAAAATTCTAACTTGTGGAAAATGTAATGTGCAATATATTACAATGAATGGGATCAGAGAGCAAAAATCAATGATTTCATCCATTTAAATAATAAACCAAATAAAATTTAGTGCTACCTATAATGCAACGCTCCTTGTATTCAGATAGGCACTTCTGCAGGGTGCAGCTGTTTGCGAATTGAAGCCTATGTTAATCTTTAATCATCATCATCAGCATGACAATGTTAACACTAATCATAACCCTTTCGTGTAAAATGCAATCTCCCAGCCATTCTTTGCATTCAGAGCATGAGCCCCTCTGAAGTGTCCTCCTCACCTCACTCACCAGCAAACCCTTGTAGCACAATCTTTCAGTTGAGTTTGTCTCAATTAACAGTCTCTTATTTTAGATTTAGAAATCTTATTTCTTTTATATATGTGTGTATGTCTGTGTATGTGCGTGTGTGTGTGTATCTATCTAATCTATTTATCTATCTATCTATAGAGTTATAGATATAGATATTTTGTAAAGAAAGGCTGTTCATGAGTGATAGCTTCAGAGCACATTTGAAGCTTGTGAGGTTTTACTGAATTATGAAGTATACTTCACATAGTACTGTCTGTGGCAAATGCTGTGTGTTATACCTTTCTGAATAAGACAAAAACAGATGGCAAAATCTTATGATGTTTTCAGTGCTGTTTGCAGGATATTAGAGAGAAAAGGTAGGTGAGGTAATATCATTTATTGGACCACGGTCTGTTAGTGGAAGATCTGGACTTGAAGAAGAGCTCTGTGTAGCTTGAGAGCTTGTACCTTATACCAATGAAGCATCATGACCCACAGATCTTTGGAGTTCATAGCAGTGACCATGCTCCAACTCTTCACCTGGCAGCCTGTTAACAACTGCTTACTTAGGACTCATGAAGTCCAGCCCCAGTTTGAGGCTGCCCTACTGAAGTCCTATTGGCAGAGTCCCAGAGCAGTTTATTGGCCAACTGGCCATACATAAACCAGCAACAGGAGCTAGAAACTGTCTGAACAACTGGCCTTCACCCTACCTTGTGCCTTGATCTATTGGTATCCTGACCTGACTTGACTCTTGGCATCTGGCTTGTGGTTCTTGACCTCCAGTTTATTTCCAGTCTCTGACCACTTGGTATCCTGAATCTGACTCCTGACTTGTGGTTCTGATCTACACTTTCTCCCCTGCTTCTGATTTCAAGATATTCTAACCTAACTGATTCTTGATTCCTATCTTGCGATTGTGGGCTCCAGTTCTGACTGTTAAGTATGGCTGCCCACAACCTGGCTGTGACAAGACGTTGATCCAAAAAAATGTATTACCTTATCTCTCTCTTTAATCTTAAACAGCCCTACCCTACTTAACCCTTTAGGAGACATTTTTCACTTCTTAAAGGATGAAATGAAGTTGAAATTCTACTCTAGTTTTCACCAGTATAAAGCTAAAGTAACTAAACTCCCTTCAGTTGATATACACACCTCTACATTTGAGAGGAAAATTGAGCTGTATGTTTTAAAGGTGAACTTGATATGTTTTCTTCTAGCCAAGAGCTAGGATCAGTGTTCTGTATTTCTTGTGAAGCAGTGTACAAATCTGTCTTCCTCCAATCTGTTCATTATGCTACATTAGGTGTTAGTGATTTATCAACTGCAGCAGCTGTGGGTTAGAACTCTGAACTCAACTTCTGCTAGTAAACAAAGGAAGAACTGATTTATTAAAAAATAGTTTTAAATCAACAAATCAATTGTCTATACGTTTTCATTAATTTGAGCTTTTAAACGCTGTCTTTGAAATAATTTTTGTTCACCTTTAAGAGACACTTCAATAAATAACATGTTAGATGATGCTGTGCTCCCCTAAAGGATGGAGATTTTTTTTTAATGTGGGGGCATTAAGTATCAAATGGTGTGTTTGTGTATGTGGGAGAGAGAATCTTTGTGTTAATATTTTCCTTCAAGGAATCCTGCACACTAGAATGGAATTGAGGGTGTGGAATTAAAGAAGTGAAATTTTCCCTGTTGGTTGAGGACTTGCCAAATAATTTTTATTACAAATAAACTAAACAGCTATAGGAGATAAAAATATTAATTCAAGGGTTAGGACAGATTCCATGTTTCCTAAAAGTATCCACAAAAAAAGTTGTCTTGCACCGTTCTCAGAAGCTTGGTTGAATGGCAGTTTTGTAGTCCTTCTCAAACCGCTCCCTCCCCACCCAGACTTCCTGCCCTTTCACACTCGCTCTGGATTGAGAGGTTGGTGTGCAAGAGTATCTATTTGTGAAACACAGTAATGATTTTTTTCTTTTCTTTATCCTCATTGTCATGGGATGGGCTTCTTATAAGGATTAATACAACTTTTGAAACATTGAAATTAAATTGCCATCCTGGGAGGAGACCAATGGTTCATCTAGTTTGGTATCTTTTCTTTGACCGTGATCAGTGATGAGTGCTTTAGAAAAATGCGTAAATTTCCCATAAAGTGAAAATACACTATAAGTGTGAATATCTTGTTATCTCCCGCTGATGACCAGCTTATGTCTTGAACCAGGGTGACCCTTATGCTCTTTGTACTAACTAGTGTAACTGTAGAGGCTACCTTAAAAATACAAACATTTTAATCCTTGCTTAAATCTTAGATTTATTTACCTCAGCATCTTGTAATCATATGTTAATTATTCACTGCAAAAATATATTCTGTTCTTTCTATGTTAAATGTGATGCCACTTCATTTCATTGATTGCCCGCTTGTTTTCCAATTAATACAGATAACATAAAATAAATGGATTCTGAAGGGAAGGCCAACGGATGGCTCCTCTTTGCCTTTTTGCATGGCTCCTATTATTTTCCCTTTTCTAAAGTGTAATGTATATTAACCTGAATAAACAGACCAATTTTCTCCAACAATTAGATGTATACTTAATTTTGTAATGTCAGTTGTAACCTACATTTTTATATAGTTAAGCAGAAGAAGCTTAACAAAGCTGAGAAAGAACCTAGTTTCAACAGTATGTTAAGTTCTAGCAGAATAAGGCTTTTCATGAAAGCACATTAGTTCTTGACCCAGAGCCTATGGAAGCCAATGAAAAAATCTCTGCTGACTTCAGTGGTCTTGGATCACAACAATGCATACTGAAATATACAAAACAACAACATTATATTGCTGTGACATTTTAAGGAAGAACATATTAATTGAAAGAATATCTACATTTTGTTTAGAAGTGGTCCATCCAGCTTTAGATCATGAGATCGAAATCACAGAAAAGGTGCCTATTTTTTCAAAATCATTGATAATGCTGCCTTTTGTCTTTTTAACCCTCACCATGTATGATCATTCATCTTCAGACCTCTAAAAACTTCCCTATTAGGAGTAGTAACAACAGCAGCAGTAGTAACAATAAAATAAGATTACCCAATTTACTTAATGTGCGGGGTCTATATTAGTGCTATTTGTTTTTGTTGAGAATATTGATGCAGTACTGTAGATAAGCAGAAGGCAAACTACTTATTGCTTTTGACACAGAGTGACAGAAGTACCTTTGATATATAATTGGGGAGCAATGCAGTTTAACACATTTTAATTTCTTGTGCAGCTGGAAGACAATGAAGAGAAAGCATGGGAACAAATTAAACGGTATATAGGTCAATCATCCTATTAGGACTCTTCAGGGAACTCATATCTAATTAGCATAATTGTATTTCTGCTGCAGCCAGATACACTGCTGTGCTAATACATGTTCTTGGTGAGCCTATAAAAATGCTAAAGATGGCCTTTCCTTACACTAAAGAAGAAAAACTTGGATTACAGAAGCAAATACGTAATTTATTTAATCTAATCAGTATTACAAGGTTATTTGAACCTAATTTTATGGAGGCCCCCACAGCAGTTTCATAGGTAAGGTACTGTTGAATTTTACACTTAAAACGAAGATTAAATCCCTCAGATTTACATGGAAATTAACCAAATTACTTTGCTGAAGTTGCACACTTTCATGGGAAGATCTAACTTTTATTTCTTGTGTGCCTCTTCTGTTAAATTTAACCATCCCTCACTCTGGAAACTTTGACTTGACTTTATTTTTTTTTGTCTTAAAAAAAAATCCTTGTAACTGAAATAGCTCTGAGCATTCAACTTTCCACATAGCTCAGCACAAAGGTAACACAAAGACTGGGATCTTTACAAATGAAAAAAATAAAAGCCAAACAATTTTTTTTTTTACATTCACCAGAGAAGATAAGAATGTCTCTCCACTCCTAGCTTCTTAGCACAAGAGCAAGGGTTAGAGTTGTATAGGGCTGCTCATGAGCAGAGGTTCCTTAGCAGACGCCCAAAGGGAGTGGAGGAGCAGTTCCATACTACTTCCCTTCTCCAGTGGACTTACATCATCTGGTTTACCAGGGAACTTTACTGTAGCATTCACTCTTCCTGTGAAGCTTAACAGATTCTCTGGTAACGGAATGCAGGAAACAGCCATTATCTGTGGGATTTGCCTGGTTGCTGAAAAACCAGGCACTTAAGCAGCCTCACATAATTGTATTTGCTTCCTATAGACACTGCCAAAGCTTCCATGTTCAGCAGGACCTTTCTTCTTTGTTCAGATTATGTTGCCAGATTCTGTTTCCTATGTCTAGCCAGACCTGCTGGGGAACAAGGCTGTTCTAGGGAAATTGAAATGGGGAGAGTGCCAAGTTGGACCTGCATCAGAGAATCCACACATTTGGTTAAACTTTTAAATGCACAAGGGCTTCATTGGCTTAGCCCTCCCTTTCAGATGCAGCCCCAATACCTTAAGATGCAAATACAAGCAAAGTCATCACAACATTTCCTCCTTTCATCCCGACATACAGCTATGCACAACATTGGCATCTAATTTCTTCACATCACACTCAAACTCGCAACTTTGATTTTGATCTCAGAGAAATTAAGATATTTTAGCAATAAATATACTTTTACTCTGAAAGTCTGTTATCGCTACTTTACAGCTGCAAAGAGAGTTTCCACTTCCCTGGGCCTGTGGGCAGGTGTGGGCGGAATGAAGGTAATTATTGGAGGGAATGAGAAGTTGGGGGAGTCAGATGTCATATCTCAAATATCCAATACTAAACCCAAACAACTAAAGTAAATTAAAATGTATTAAGAAAGTAAATTATGGCTAAGGGGAAAATTATCAAGTAGTTTGAAAGGAAAAGAGTAAAGAAATTGGATGAAAATTAAAAAGAGAGGTTTTCTGTTTTACAGCTGTCTTTTCTAAGTGGAAAAATGAAGACTAACAATCAAATGTAACTGTGCTGTAATAAAGCCAGAAATAAAAAAAGAAGTAGCTCTTGTTAACAATCCGGATGGAACAATTATTACTTAGGATTCAGATAACACGCACCATCTTTTCTATTACATATAAAGCAATTGTAGTGCACATTTGGAGCTTCCGTTGAAAGCATTGCCCAGATTTTGAATGTGTTGTTGTGATCATAAATGAGAAAAATACTAATTTGATATGAATTGGCTATAGTTCTGATGGGTGAGTAGTTACTGAATTTAGTGTAATTAGCAAAGCTGCTAATCAATGCATAATAATTCAGTCATTACTGTACACAAGATTTATGCTGGATATATTTCTCCAGTTAGAACATTCTCCAATAATTTCATATAACTTATGACTTAGTATTGCCTATCAATAAACTATACTACAGATTTTGCATGAAATGTAATGCAAGGGAGATTATATAGTGTTCTCCATGTAAATACAACTCCACATTTTCCAGAAAACATTAGGCTTTTGTAAGAGTATATTTCAGGGTGACCATTTTGCATTTCTGAAATCAAAGTGAGGGGTCCATAAGGGTCAGTTTGGGTGAATACCTCCACTGGTGCATACATCCTTGGTATGAGTTGTATACATTTTCAGAATGAGCAATGAGTCTTCAACAATGCAGGTGGTTGGTTTCTTCACATACTAGCGACAAAGAGTCCTGTGGCACCTTATAGACAGGGGTCTCCAAACTTTTTGAGACGAAGGCCATATTAGATTTTTGAAGGGGCTTCGTGGGCCACTGCTGCCCCTCCCCCCCACCCCCACTTTGCTCCTCTGGCCACTGCCGTGACCCTCCCCGCTTTGCTCCTCCAGCCACACCGCTGCCTGGGCCCCTCTCTTTAGTCCTCTGGCCTCTGCGGTGCCCCCACCCCTTTGCTCCTCTGGCCCCACCACAGGGGCACTCACCCTTCCGCACATGGGGCCGCCAGCAGCAGCTCACGAGGGGCGGGGGGGCAGCAGCGACTTCTCCACATGCCTGCTCAACTGGGGGTAGGATGACCAAATGTCCCAATTTTATAGGGACAGCCCTGATTTGGGGGGCTTTTTCTTATATAGGCTCTTATTACCCTGCAATGCCTGTCCTGATTTTTTTAGACTTGCTGTCTGGTCACCCTAGCTGGGGGGCCAGACAAATTGACTCCATGGACCAGATCCGGCACCCGGGCCATAGTTTGGAGACCCCTGTTATAGACTAACAGACGTATTGGAGCATAAGCTTTCATGGATCGTGCAGATCCAGACTAACACGGCTACCCCTCTTGATACTTTACATACTAGGACATAGCACAAAATTGGCCTTTTGATGAGCACTATAAAAGAAGAAGAAAATTCCAAATGTACTTCATTTCAGTCATGCCATACAGCACATTGGATTTCACTTGCTAAAACTAGAAATGGTTTGATTATAAATGTGCTTTGCCCAGTTTTATATTTTAATTCAGCAATTGAAGGGTTAATGAGTACTGAGTGTATACACATGGTCCTAACTGGAAGCATGTGCCTGGCAGTAGTGAAACAGCTAACTTTTCTTTAACTGAATTTGCAATTTATTTATGCTAATTAGAATTGCTTTGAGTGCTTCACTGAGAGCCATTTTCAAGAGAATAGAAAAAGGGTGCTGCCAGAGAAGAGAGCTGGCTCTTAAGCTGTGTAGACTAATGTCTTTATCTTTGTCTCTCCTTGAGAACATGTTCTAAGGGGATGGCTACACTTGCGAGTTAGAGCGCATTAAAGCCGCCCCATGTGCTATAACTTACAACGTGTCCACACTGGCAAGGCACATAGAGTGCCTGGACTCCGTGGTTAGAGCGCTCCTGGTACACCTCAGCGAGAGGAATAATATTTGATGCGCTTTTTCTATTCTCGGTTCCCACATTAATTCCTGCTATGTAAAATTCTATTTATATTACATAGTCCATTTATTTTAGAGGAAATTTGAACTTTGTTAACCTATACAAAATAAATCTCTTAACATACAGTCGAAAGCAAATGCTCCTGGAATAGTGCAAAACATTAATAGTGTACATTGTAAACTTCCATGGCAAACCTAGAGAAGTTTAATGAAATTTTTGAAAATATCCAGCTGAAAAATTCACAAATTCACTATCCTTTCACTAACTTGGGAAGAATTCAGTGGGTTTTATGGGCATTTTGCAATTATTCCTGAGTTTTTAAAAGCAAAACTTTGTAAGATTAACAAGCGAGGCATATACCCCCGCCCCCAATGTCTGATAGTGTTGTGTGAACACACACCATTGTGGAGAAGAGTACAGTGTGGAACTGCTTCCCCTCCCCGCCCCCCAAGGAAAATCTGTTTTGAGTATTGTCAAATTATCCTGCAGTGACTCAATAGCATGAGTATCAGCCTCAGGGCAGACTGTTAGGAACCAGGGCACAAGCCCTAAATTGGCTGTGAGGTCTATACTTAGATTTCACAACCAGTTATAAAGCATAAACTCCTCTGACACTGTAACAGCTTAAACATGGAGTCATAGACAACCCCCTGGAGCAACAAGACTGGTGTTCTTATCCACTGTGTCAAGATAATTGTTTTAAATCAAACTTTAAAAGGAGTGAAAAAAACGATCATAACCACACATATGTGCATAATATGAAATGTTAATAAACCAAAATTGAACAAATTGGAGGTTGATAGCACTTCCAGTGTTTGTTAGGTGTCACACAAGTATGGGTATTTATTCATTTATATAAATTTTGAAGGCATCTAGAAACATCAACAATTATCATTTTCGGGACAGAGAGGTCCTCTGATGCTTGGCACTGTAAAGACATAAAATGGCAGTCCTTGCTCGCCACAAAGCTATAATGTAAGAAGATGAGTGAAACAAACAAGCAGACTGTGGGGCAAGTAAGAAGAAGAAAAAGATGTTTTAGCATAGTTTACTGTGAATGCAGATCATAGCCAATCACTAACAAGTAATTCTGACTTGATGTCCGACAGAAGTCACTTTTCTGCATTATGACACCCCAGAAACAAAACTTGTGTGAGGTTTTGGTGGTATTATTATTATTTCACTTGTAATTAGTTCTCAGCTCTACAGTCAGCTACATTTAACCTGCATGTTTTAAATCTGAATTTGCAATGATTGTATTTTCATTAAGGTGATGAGAGTGGAAATAATAAACTGTTCATCACATTGCTTTTATATAACAACAGTTTTCAAGGATGACATTTTTCTGGATTATTTTTCTTTTAATCATGGAAGATTTCTTTCTGCTTAGCAGTCAAATGGAAAATTTTGGGGCATATGTAATGGCTAAGTAATTAAGTTCTTTTGTGTTTCCTCTTCCATTTTATCCATATTTCAATGGCTGGAAGGTTCACATTTTTTTCTCTTTTACTGTTTGCATCCACAAGGAGCTGTCAGTAATAATTATCAGTGTGTTAAACCTCATCACTTTTATGTTACTGACTCTAGCCAGCTTAGTAAATCAGGAATAGCTAGCTTGAAGGCTGGCATGTTTTCAAGGGGATCCGTTTCTGTAGCATTCCCACCTCTCAAGCTGTACTTCTTTATATATTGAAGTGGATACAGCTTCAATTACAATTTTTACTGTTACAGTGTTTGCTTCAACTTTCACTTCTAATTAAAAACTGAATGAATCATTTTCATTTTTAAAAGTGAAATGTATGTTGGTTTAGTAGCAGCAAAGTGCTAATTAACGCTATGCCTGTGCCAGTAACTTCAGGTTACATAATTTATATTGTATACCTGATTAGCTATTAAAACCAAATCATGTTCTCACTAGAGCTGTGTGAATATCTAATTTTTTGGTTCAGTGGCCGCACTACAGAAAAATTAAAAAAATATTCTTTTTCAGCAAACTGAAAGTTGAAAAAATTAATTGTGTGGAGCAAAACAGTTTGTTTGACCCGTAATGAAACATTTCTTTTTAATTTTACCTTCAATTTTTTAAAAACTTGTTTTTAAGTAAAATTTGAAACAAAAAGTCATTTCACATCCTAGTTAAAATGTCTTATTGCAAAAATGTGAAAATTAAATGTTTATACTTCTTCTTTTATTTTGGCTGAAGCAATTTGGTTAATTTGACCTGAATTCTCAAAATGTTTCAGTTGATCTGAATTGGCAGTTTTACAATGGTATGTTGGGAATGTTGTGTCCAAACATTTTTGCCTATTTCTAGTTCTTACAAACTCTTATAACAAATGATGGAGAGTTTCAAGCATTTCCAGGCCCTGCATTTAGAACATTAGCCAATGAAATTCAGGGAAGAAAGTGGTATTTGGGAGCAGCAGGAATTCCAGACTGATCAGTACTGAAAGGTTAAATAAAGCAACAGCATTAAGTTTCAATGTTCAACCATCAGTTCTCCTAGAGCATGTTATTTCAGTAGATGCCTTGTGCTAATTCATAAGTCCACTGGATCATGTGGCCTGATGAGTGTACGATATATCTTACTGAAACTTTTTTTTGTTATTGCACTTGCTTAATCTTTGACATTTTCCCTCAATGTCAATTAATTTTAAGTGACATTTTTTGAGGTGATTATGATTACCCCTGTTAGGATATAGATATTCAAGCCTGTCTGTAAAAGCCTATATTTTAAGAATTTAGGGGTATTCTTATCACTTAACTAGTTATAGAGGAGTTAAAGAATCAAAATCACAGTCTGCCCATTTAAAGACCTTCTCTCAGTATGATAGCCTAAGGCCGTGTTCTTAGGCTAAGATCTTTGGCTAAGCAGCAGGGGCAGCCATAAGTTGGAAAGTGTATGGTAACATCCTTACATTCGGTGCGATTGGGCAGTAAGGAATACAGTCCTGTCCTGATAATGCCTATCACCTCCGGAGAAAGAGAAGAGCCTAGAAAATGTAAAAGGAAACTTAGTGTGATAGCATTCTGTCTGGCAAGAACTCACTTATCAATAGCTGGGATGTGAAATCCTTATTTCTTTATTGTTCTATCACTGTAGTCCCCATATCCCTATTTAAGATTAGCAGCCATGTTAGTCTGTATCTGTAAATAAGACGAGGAAGACTTTGTAGCACTTTAGAGACTAACCAGTTTTGTTCAGCATAAGCTTTCATGGGCTTTTGCCCACTTCATCGGATGCATAGAATGGAACAGAAGTAAGATGCATTTATACACACAGAAAGGAAAAAAAAGGTTGTACATTAGCATACCAATTCTAAGAGGCTGTTTAATTTGGATGGGCCATTATCAGCAGGAGAAAAAAGTACCTTTTGAAATGGATATCTGTGTCTGACAGAAGAGATACAACTATTGAAGGTAAATTAACTAGGGAAATGCAATCAATTAGTGTAATGAGCGAACCATTCACAAGTCCTGTTTAGTCCTTGGTTAATTGTGTCCCATTTGAAAATTCATTCCAGTTCCTCAGTTTCTCGTTGGAGTCTGTTCTGTAAGTTTTTCTGTTTCAGAACTGACACCATCAAATCTTTAATGGAATGGCCAGGAAGACTGACGTGTTCTCCTACTGGTTTTTGAATGTTATCATTCCTGATGTCAGATTTGTGTCCATTTATTCTTTTACGTAGAGATTGGCCAGTTTGGCCAATGTACATAGCAGAGGGGCATTGCTGGCACATGATGGCATATATCACATTGGTCGATGTGCAGGTGAATGAGCCTCTGATGGCTGATGTGATTAGGTCCTCTGATGGTGTCAGTTGATTGGATATGAGGACAGAGTTGGCATCGGGCTTTGTTACAAGGATAGGTACCTGAGTTAGTATGCTTGTTGTGTGGTGTACGGTTGCTGGTGAGTATTTGTTTCACGTTGGGGGGCTGTCTGTAAGCGAGGACTGGTCTGTCTCCCAAGATCTGTGTCTCCCAAGATCTCATATCCCTATTATTTATCTGTATAATCTCTGTCTGGTTCTGTGATTTTTTTTCTGTCTGCTGTAAAATTAATCTTGCTGGGTGTCAACTAATTAAGGTGGTGGTATATAATTGGTTAGATAATGATGTTACAATATGTTAGGATTGGTTAGTTACATTTCAATAAAATGATTGGTTAAGGTATAGCTAAGCAGAACTCAAGTTTTACTATATAGTCTGCAGTCAATCAGGAAGTGTGGGGGGGAATAAATTTGGAAAATTTATATAAAATATTACCTTTTTCTTCTGGAATGTCCAGGGCATATGCAATGGCTAAGAAATTAATTGCTGTTGTGTTTTCCCTTCTATTTTATCCGTATTTCACTGGCTGCATTTCATGCTTTCATCTAAGATCAGATGCAAAGACTTACATAACAGAAGTAACAAAGGTATTGTACACCTATTAATAAAGCAGATGATGATGGCAGTGGAAGAGGTTTCATATTTAGATACTACTGTGTCATCATCTTCTTGCTTACCTGCTGACTAATCTAAACCCATTCAAAAACTTTTCTTTAAATATTGAAAGTTAAAGCAGTCATGTAAAAATTACCCAGATTCCCAGTTTTTACTTAATTCTCATGAGTACTGAGGACCTGTAAACTTTCCCACTTTATAATCACTACTTCTGTGAGCATAATGAATGGTCTCCAATTAAGAACTGGCAGAACTCTTATTGCAGCAGAAATCTCTGTGGATTTATCACAACTAAGTCTCAGAATGGACCACATCTCTGTTAAGAAAAATAATGTGAAACATTAATGTATGAGTTAGTAGTGCAAGCTTAATTAAACTTGGATTAACTAGGTAATTTTTCATATTTTAATAGATTATGGTTGTGGTTTTAGTAATTTTACAATTTGTGTTTATAGAAAGGATTGACTTCCAGTGAAATTCCACTTTTCAAATCCAGTTTCTTTGACTAGTAAATGAGTTATTTTGGATTCATTATATCTAATGCCTAATTAATTAGGAAAGAGTCAACCTGGTTGGGAAAAATAATACTGTCTTTAATCTTAGTCCAGAACCAAGTGAATCCAGCTAAGTACCCTCTGTTGTTCCATGACTCACAACAGGTCTTTTATTGTGTGTTTTTTATTTTATCCTAAAAAATTCATTGTGGGGTGTCAGCAGGTCTGGAAATCCATTGTTGAGCCAGCTCCTGTCTGAAGGTTGTGTTTGAGGTTAAAGATGCAATTAATTCAAGGTTACTGTATCTTGACCCAGAAATTCTGAAGCATGCACCATTTGACGACAGTAGTAGGTTTTTTTGTGGGGGTTGTCAATGGATTAGATTTTGTGGGATATCAAAGGAAATGTTAAGGATGAAGAAAAGAAAAGAGAAGTGTTGGCGGTTATACTCAGAGGGAAGAAAAAAAAATTAGATGTGAGAGTTCAAATTTTGCAAATATTGCAACTGATGATAGGAAATGTATGTATTTTTTCTGGAATTTCATGGAATTATCCTATTATTCACATTGTATGCAGGGGAGCCACAAGTTATAGACACACTTGAATACAGTAAGGGTAGAAATTACAGTTATTGGTTAGGATTCCATTATATCTCCCAAAGTAATACATTTTTATGTAAAATCTCATTAAAAGCTGATTGAATCACCTTTCATATGCCCAGCTATTACAAATTCAGAGCTTAGTACTGATAAACTCTAGCCTGAACTGCCTGCCTGCTCACCTCTTCTGAGTAATGCAGACATCCAAGGCTCTGGCTTCTAAACATGTATGCCATTTTACACCACCATGCATTCCACACAATTTTGTGGGAAGTAGTGTATACTGTACATAGAAAGCACTCATTGCATAGGTGGAGGTGATATCTGTGTGATAATAAATTGCAGAACTATGTCAGAATCATGTATTTATAATGCCCTTCTAAGCACCTCACTTGCATTCTGCTGATTGTGATTTATTTTTATTTTTTTTACGATTAACAAAAGTTTTCTAAAAAATTTTTTAGTGTTTCTATAAAATATGTGGCAAATACAGAATATATGATTATGTGATGTGGAATTAAAATGTTATTGGCACTTATGAGTAGCTCATGCCAAAAAGTCCTTTAATAGCATACTCTTGTGTGTTCCATACAGATCTTATGCAAATATACTAAAGCCCCATTTCTAAAAACAGTATCCTACATATTTCAAAGATAGACTCCTTGTACAGTGAACAACTTTTTAAAAAATGTATAATCCAAATAACAATGTAATCTGAGAGATATCTCCAGATTACAACAGTTTGGAAATTTATCAAAATTATTTGGATGATTTGGTGTGAAGAAACATAATTGTGAACAGAAAGGAGGCAAGCATATTTTAATTATAATTGATGCCTGTCATTACACTGTAATCTCATTAGGATAACAAATGTACATTTTTATTCTTTAGGTTCCTCCCTCACCACCCTCATCCATCCCACACTTTTAAATGGGATAAGACTAAAATAAAAAATGCATGTATTTTAATTCCTGTAGTCTAGCTACATCATTTGGTCTGAAGATTATTTTTGCAATAGTTTGCATTGTCAATAACTTTGTAATATCATGGTGTTCTGGTTTTTAATACCAAAGTGTGCTTGATCCAGTATATCAAGTTTTATCAAAATAATTATGTATTTACTCATACTGATTAGTGCTAAGCTATTTACTAGAGAGCATTACAACTGTAATCAGGAGAACTAATTTCCATTCCTGGTTCTGCCATTGACTTGCTATTTAACTTTAGGAAAGTTGCTTAAGCCAAAAAATTTCACAAGTGGCCTGTAATTTAGGGTCCCTCAATTTTTTAGTGTCTTACTAGAGACACCTAGAGACTGGTTTCCAGAGGTACTGAGAACCATTAGTCTTTTTGACATATTTACAAAGTTGGGCCTCAACCTCTGTGTTCCTCAGCTTCTCATCAGTAAAACTAGGAACTTACCTTTGAAGAGCCCTTTGACATTATGGATTAAAAGTTCTATGTAGGCACTGGGCACTATCTTTACTAATTTATTGAACTGGAAAAAACACAAAGAATGTTTTACAGTAAATGTAACTTATTACACTTAAAATCTTAGCTCATTTCAAAAACATTGAGTGGTTAATTGTTTACATGTTGAAAAATTTTACAAGGCACTAAAATATTATGATAGTCATTAGTGTTGAGGGCATCCTCAATATCTTCATGCCATGGTTAGATGTTATGTATAGATATAATTGTTTTTGGTATTAGTCAATCAGATCATGAGAGGAGCTGATCATTTGCATTTCCCATTAACGCAATGTCTGTCAGAGCTGCAGGTCTATTCTTTGGATCAAATCCATATCAGCTGCTGATGGAGTGATCAGTGCTTCCGTACACATTATTTACGTAACCTGCAAGATCCCTTTTTATAAAAGATGACATTACTGGTGTCTGTTCTCCTGCAGGAATGAGCACAATGTAAAACCAAGAGAGAAAGATGGATAGACAACTTGTTTGAGTAATTTTTAAAACAATACATCTGAAGCATTTAAAAGGCCCATTTGAAAAGAAAATAGTCAGATTAAAAATAACAGAGTTTAAATTTAGATTTTCAGTACGGTGTCTGTGTTTGAAAGGTTATCTTTAATAAAAATAGACCACAGAGATAATAGGAGCTAATTATGATTTATTTCTTCCATCAGTTAGTCAAATTCAGGATGATGTCTTCCTTTCTACAGTTTCTGTGATGTAAACTATGTAACTTGCCTGGCGTGGGCTTTCAGGCCTAGCTTTGATGATAAAGCCAGTGTTAAATATCACATCTCTTAATATGAGATTTGAATAAATGGACTGGGCCAAAGATAATATGCAAATAGAAGTGATCTGAGTAAACATTTCTTCTGGCATATGCATAGCATAACTGAGAAACCATAAGATCGTGAACTTAATGTCTGAATAAACTCCAGATGGACACCTTTATCCTCTGAGAGTACTTCTCGGATAATTCATTTATAGACTTTTTTGTACAGGAAGCCAATTTTGATTTAATTTTCTATTTTCATGTACAGAAGAGTTTGATGAATGGGAAGGGAATTATTTTCTTCAAAAATACATGAAATTATAGGCAGTCAATAATATAGCTTTGCTCATTGTGCATTTATTTGTAGCTGTTCTGTTTGAATGGATTTCTTGATTTGAGATTTCTTTTGAAAAAACATCACAGTTTCAGAAAGAACGGTTACTTACCCTATCACAGCTATTCTTTGAGATGTTGTTGTTAGTGTGGATCCCACTGCAGGGTGTGCATGCATCCTGTGGGTGTGAGATTAGATTCTTTTGAATATCAGGGCCCCTCAGCCCTCTGTGCTGCCTGATGTTTTCAAGCAAGGGACTAAAGGATGGAGCAGGGACAACCATCCCTCCATTCCCTCACAATTCAAAGCCAACAGTAGCTGAGGACTCTGAAAGCAGGGATGGAAGATTAGTATTGAGAGCCACACTGACAACAACATCTCGAAGCCCTGGTCTACAAATGGGGAGGAGGCATATTGATCTAAGATACGCATCTTCAGCTATGAGAATAGTGTAGCTGAAGTCGACGTACTTAGATCGACTTACTGTGGTGTCTTCATGGCGGTGAGTTAACTGCTGCCGCTCCTCTGTCGACTCTGCCTGTCGCAGTGCCTCTCGCAGCAGTGGAGTACCAGAGTCGATGGGAGAGTGCTCGGTGACTGATTTATCACATCTAGACTAGACACGATAAATGTCTAGATTGACAGATTTATCACATCTAGACTAGACACGATAAATGTCTAGATTGACAGATCAATCGCTACCCATCGATCCGGTGGTTAGTGTAGACATACCCTCAGACTTACTACATGATAAGTGACCATTCTGTCTTCCTTGCATATGTGTCAATGCGGATCCCATTGCAGGTGTCTGGCAAGCTGTATCCCGGGGCATTTCAGCTGCATCAGTCTGTAGCGGGGTGACCCCGGGCTCCTGCCCTGAGGGGATTAAAAGCAGCTCTGCAGAGGCTGTGGCTAAAGAAAGGTAGCCCAGCAGAGGGAAGGCAGCTGAGGGCGTGGCAGCCACAGTTGTGGCTGGGGCAATTAGGGCCCAGCTGGCCTGTATAAAAAGGCGGGAGCCAGGAGCTCAGGAAGTCTCTCTTTCCAGTCTTGGAGGCAGCAGGGTCTGGCTGCCTGAGCACAGAATACTTGGAGCGAAGCAGGGCTGGGGAGCTCCAGGCTGGCAACTCCCCAGACTGCAGGGCCTGGTCCTAGGCCCACAAATGTACAGGTGGGTAGAGTCAGGCAGCAGGTTCCAAAACCCCCTTGCCTATGATGACTGGCTGTTACACTGCAATCTTCCCCAAGGAGCGGGGGTTTGATGATGACTTACAATAGCCTAGACTGAGGCAAGGTGGGGCTCAGAGGGTTGGGGGTTTCCCAGAGTGGGGAGACCCAGCGGCAGAGTATGAGGGTACTGCCAGGGAGCAGCATCCCAGGTACAGGGCACCGGGGTCCAGGGAGAGACATGGGGCCAGCAAACAGCGAGGCACCTGCCTGAAGAGGGCACTCCATGCTGAAGGTGAGCTAATTCCCAGACAACCAGCAGGAGGTGCCTCAGTGTGAGTCGTCACCCCATGACACAGTCGAACAGTGATTGTAGCACCGCTCTCCTGAACTTGGCATGTGACCTAGCAAGTAAGTCCGGGGTGTAGTGGTTGACAAAGGTCAAATACTTTATTCTGCACTGAAGCTTTACAGATTTCTGATATTGGCACATTTCTGAAGTAGATGGAGTCTGTTGCTTGTGTTGTGGCAGACCGATCCCTGATGTTCAGTGAGAGAGGTATGCCAACCAGTTGGTAATATAATGTTCCCTTTTTTAAACCTTGTTTTTTGAATAACTCTAGCTAAATTTCTAAATGAAATATTTCAAAACAAAAAGTGAAAATGTTTCAAATTTTTGGGAAAAAGATCTTTGGAGCCAAAACTATTTGTTGAATTTGTCCTGAGTTCGCAAGTAGTTTTGGTCACCCAAAAATGCATTTTTCTTCAAATTAATGATTTATCTGGAAATTTTTGCCATTATCTACTCTGTACCATTTCGGTAGGTCACTGATACAAACAGGCAAGAATAGAAAAAAAAGTCACAACATTAAGAAAGGATAAAGTAGTTTCTCTGTATCCTTGTTCCTCATAATGCATGACATTAAAAGCCAAATTCTATACTTGTGGCAATGAAACAAATGCTGCTTTATTAATTTATGCTCTTGATGATAACTCTAACAATAATGGTGTAAACCTGAGTCATTCTCACGACAATTGTAATATTGCAATCCAGCTGTTATTTGTGATCTCCTTGGATTTCACAGTGAGATATAATGTTTAGCAGTATTGAAAGCAAGAAAAAAAAAGCCAGAATTGCAAATAAGTTAGGGAAATGGAAAATAATCACTTCTTTGCAGAGCAGATAAATATGAAACTATTAAACTTAAAATAGCTTTTGCATCACTGATTGCAGAGTATAACTCTGTAGTTCTAAATCAGTTCAGTAAATGAACAGAAAGACAATCTGAATTTGCATAGAGATGCATGAAAGCTTCTTCACTGGCACAGTGGTAGAATTTTACAGCTACAGTTGAACCTCTGATTTTCTTCTGAAGTCTGGCTGTTATGTTTAACTCAGCTGTAGTATCTCTACTGCATGGTGGGAGGAGCGGGGGTAGCGGGTGGGAAGGAAAGGGCATAAACTTAAAAGGAAACAGTACTTCTCCCTGCCATCTGTTACCCTTTACAGGGACATTCTGAGAATGATTTAGCCCTATTTTTCCTTTTGTTTGAGAGTTTTTAAGAACGTTCTAAACAACAGAAAGGTTTGGAATTCTAAATAAAATTAAGGGGAATGTGTTTGGTTCATTTATATTTAAACACTTCTCTGCAGTTTTTGCAACCTAAATATTGTGGCATTGTGCTTGTGGGGAAGTTCTGTCACTGTGGTGACAACCAAAAGTGAGACTGCCTTGTCTGTTTTCTCTGAATAGGTTCCTCCAAGCAAAGAAACAGAATGGAAAGAGGAGGAGGCAATGTGAGAAGAGAATGCAGAGAAGAGAACTGGGATGGAAGTGCACATCTACCAAATTTCATACATTGTGCAGCCCTGTCATTCCTGCATACATCTCAGGTAAAATGTCACACATAATGATATAAGTAATATATACACCCTCCTCCCCAAAATGCTGTCTCCCCTTTCTGGCTCAGGAGAGGGTATATAGTGTTGAGAGTAGGCAGAGCAAGAGATCTAGGATCACCTCTTCAAGAGACTATTGTTAAAGTTTATACAATTCACAACCCCTGTTATTGAGCAAGGCTTTAATTTCTACATAGGGACAGAATCCAGACTCTGATGTGACAGATCCAAGTCTCATCTCATTTGTCACACTGCATGTCTTGTTAAATATACCAGACCTATGTATTTGGCTATGCTGGTCGCACCCTGCTCTATAATCACTAAACCACACCTCTCCAAAAACTTTGAATTTAACCCAGAAATCCTGATACCCAGCATTTCACTGCTGTTTCACAAACAGTTGTTTAATATCATTGGTAAAGGGTATATTGTATCACCTTCATCTGTGGGTGGGCCACAAAGACTACAGCATTATACTTCTGCTACCAGTTAAACCTTTTAGTTGGAGTAATAGAGGTCTGTGCTGTTGATCTGAATTCTTCAGTCCAAACTCTGATGACAATGGAAGATGACTAAGAGCCTTGTAGCACCTTATAGACTAACAGATATTTTGGAGCATAAGCTTTCGTGGGCGAAGACCCACTTCATCAGATTTCCACAACATTCATCTGATGAAGTGGGATTTTGCCCACGAAAGCATATGCTCCAAAATATCTGTTAGTCTATAATGTGCTACAAGGCTCTTAGTCACTTTTGCAGATCCAGACTAACATGGCTACCCCTCTGATAATGGAAGAGGAGAAAACATATACATGAGGAATAGAACTAAGATCGCATGGGAAATCTGCATTCTGGCATTTCCTAACTTTTGAATTCCTGAGTTTAAGCCTTACTGTTCATTTAGCACAGTCTTGTGTATGCAAAAGTCTGTCTGTCTCTGTGTCTCTGTCTGTCTGTCAGATCTTTTTCTTAACTTAGTACCTGCTGGGGATCTGGATGCCTCAAAACATTGCTAATGGACTAAAACCTGTTACTTATGAGTGATCAGCTTTAATCCATCACTGTTTGGCAGGAACTAAAAATTGTTCACATTCCATATAATGGATGTTTTCTGACCCCTATATGAGATGAGTTTTATAGGTCTCTGCCATAGGTTCCACACTATAAATTCACCCCCATGCTTTGCATTAATTGGTCAACTCGACAGAGGGAGGCCAAGAACTTCATGAACTATCAAGATAGAACTACCTCAGGTATCACTAAAGGCAGTCCCACCAGATCCAGGGTGAATGAGGCATGCCAATGGGATAGTGCATGGGGGAAGATTGCCCTGTAGCTCCTGCAGCCACTACCCTTCAGGTAAAAAGAATACTTAATTCACCAGTCTTTCAATCTGATGCCTTTCATCAGCACTAAATCCACACACAATTTTTTAAGCAAATGTTTATACCAATATGCAAATTACCAAGGAATATGCAGATTAACCCATACAATAATTTACATAAAATAGTGCTTAATTTGTGCCAGGACTGAGCCTTGGCAGTTCATAGCCTTGGCACCTCTGGGCTTGTTGCTTCTTTTATGAATGCAAAAACGTTGTTTAAGCCCTGCCACCGGTTTCATTACAAAGTAAGCGCTGATATAAACTATTACATTTCCAGTGTCACAAAAGTTGGTTGTTGTGGAAAGGATTCAAGTCCCAATAGTCTAGTGCTGTGAATATCACAGAAAACTAAGGTACCACAGAAAAAAAATGTACTATCAATCTTTATAATGCAGTTTCAGCAAAAAGAGTTTTGAAAAAAAAATTCATACTTCTGATAAATTATATTTCAAGTTAAAGAACCACACTGTCGGTAATAGCAATAAAAGTGCTGTGTGCACTAGTTGGCACTTAGTCCCATTTTCAGTGGGCCTATTTCCAAAAATTGCTATTTAAATTGAGATATGTTAAACTTGTAGGAGGCAGGTGACTTGGTAAAATTAAAAGCTTCCTATAGGTCTTTGAACTGCTGTTTCGGGTTTCTTCTTAAGTTCCCCCTAGTAATTGTTAAAAGAGAAGGTACAATGAACAACTGAACAAAATTTTGTCCCAGTATAGCACATGTATATATTTCCTGAAGACCGTGACTGTGGCTTTGTATTCTTCCTCCCCATGACCAATTCTAGAATCAGTAGCATAGCTGCTTTTTGTACACTAGGAATGTATTCAATCAAAAATCAAGGATAAATGGCTAAATCAAGGATAAATGGATAAATGGCTAAATAAAATAAATGGATTT